>WIXG01000235.1:0-124874 GCA_009869945.1 Mesaphorura yosii
GGGGAATTTATCCAGCGTATCTTGTTTGCTGTGTCCTTGCTTTGGTTGATCTTCGTTTTCTTGAGGGTTGATGAATACCTTCGGGTTCTGCCTCCAGTAAATACACGGGTAAAATCTTAACTTCCCTTTGTTTTGTGACAATGGGCATCCTGGAACGCAGCACAAATGCAAACCACGTTCGCCAGCTGATTTTGTGCTGGCAAAATTCTTCCTCACCTTGGCCTGTGTGGTCAGACTTGATTCTTCGCTTAGTTGCTTCTTCTTTTCCTTCGTCCTTTTATATCTAGAATCATTTTAAAATGTTGAGTTGAATGTATTAAACTGACATTCGAAGCTTTAACTTACGATTGAGTCATTCGATTCGCTGCATTCATCCCATCTCTTAGAGCAGGAAAATGAGTTTACACATGTCTTGCGACATGACTTTGTTTTCCGAACGATCTCCCACACCTCCTTCCACCCGCCATCACGTCACATTCGAATAAGCCACTTGTCAGGTTCGTTTTGTAGTACTGCCTAAATTGATTACGGTCGCTCAGTTTGTTGGCACAATTTGCGGTTTTAATTTTAATATTAAGTAAGTTTAAGTATTATAATTTATTTATTCGCCTTGGTAATACTGTTTTGAGAGTACTGGTAGTAAAGAGGAAAAAGAACACTTTTTCCACTTGAAGAACAAAGCTGGAAGCAAGTATTGGTTGGAATAGAGAATTTGAAATTTTGAACCCGCTAACCTTTTGAACCTTTTTGACATTTTCATTTTCTAACTTGATATTGTTTTCACTTCCAGTCATTAAGCTTGGACCAACAAATCAAACCTTACCAATCAAAAGTGTGGTCTCGTTTCCTTGTGATGTCGCCAGTGAAGAACCGCATATAAGCATTCAATGGTTCAAGGATGGAATCGACATGATGCGAGAGGCTACAGAGACTAGAATCACAATATCGGAGAACGGAACTCTACACATAACTGGTAAGAAACTCGAAACGGATCAACCTCCTAATGACTTGCTCTTAGCAAGGGCAATAAATTATTTAAGTGAGCTTTAGGTTTTAACTGAAGTAGGAAAGCTAGTCCGAGCGCACATGGAATAAATCTCGTATACTTTTCTGCTTCTGAACTTGACAGATTTACGAGCCACCGATTCTGGACTTTACACTTGTGTTGCTTCTGGTCGACAATCTGGTGAAACATCAAGAACGAGCTCGTTGTTGGTTGAATCGCCGACCAATCCAAATATTGCATTCAAGAAAACTGATCTTGCCTTATTGCCACCAGCACCATCTGCACCAACTGTCAATGAAACAACCTCAACAACAATCACTTTAGCATGGACGTGGTCCTGGCCAACCAAACTGAGGACTCCTGCTCTTCTGGGCTACACTTTAGAGTCCTACAGCCCGGATCTCGAAGCCAGTAGTTGGACAACGGTTGGTCGTCGCATCTACGGCGGTGGTGCCAGAAATGGCGAAGTCTTTCATACAGTTGATGGATTGAAGCCAAACACGAAATACGTATTCTTAGTCCGAGCTGAAACGCAGGAAGGATTCTCGCAGGCCTCAAATATTTCCAAAATAATTAAAACGCGTCCCGCGTTTCGTGGCAGCGGGGAACACGACGAAGAAGAATTTGATGAAGAGGAGCTGAGAAATCAATTATCTTCTAGTGATATTGAACTTCTGAGTTCTGAGCCTGCTTCATCAACGTCTATTAGGATTTCCTGGAAGGTTAATAATTTAATCTCTTCCGTCTGTCTCTCTTTGTAAAGTTCTACTGTGTCGGCTTCCTACAATTCTACCGCATGCAGCACACCGATACAAACGATGCACTTTTGTGATTTGATACGAAGACTGAGAAATGAAATCAATTTGCTTGAGATCTAACTTAGCGCAGTTGTTCAAGTATGAAAAGACGGCTTTGGAAATTATCACTTCCTCTCTTCCTGCTTCTGGTCTGCTCTTGATCAGTATTTTGTATCATCTTTCTCCTCTCCCAAAATGTCCAACTTCATTTTGATTAATTACACTACAATAAAGAACCTGCCCTTCCTGCTTTCGTCCTTTTGTCTTTTCCTTGTCTCTTTTAATTATAGTAAACTTAAACAAGCCGCAGCAAACACCAGCACGAAGGAGCTCAAGTTTCACTATTCGTTGCTTGGTCGTAGAGTAAATACAACAATCCATTGAAGTTCAACTCTTAAGTATGAAAAATGGCATGCATCAATTAGAAATGGCTATTAATTTTGTCTTTCCTTCCCTTACAAGTTCAACTTGTGTCAGACCTTTGATTTCTTAATTTACGGTATGAGTTTAAAGTTTCTCGTGCTGTGCAGTGTTTCAGCAGTAGTTAACACGAGTCAACCCCGACCCTCGCTCGTGCTGAACCGGCATTTTCTTGTTTAATATTCTCTGACTCTATTCGTGTCTCAACCCAATATCGTAGCGTCGTATTCGTGCGCCTTCGGTGGTCTGGCCTTGCAATGTTGAATTGGCGTTTACGTATTTTAACAATGGTACAATGTGCGAGCTAATGAAAGATTGTTGTCCTTTCTTTGCGACTTACAGGTTTCGAAATCAGTAATAAAATTTATTGACGGATATTACGTACGCTATCGTGAAATCTCGTCTGGCGGTCATAACGGACCTTCCACCAAGACCTTTCCCTCTTCAAACGAAGTGGATGCGGAAGCAGAAGCAGCCCAGCGAGAAAAAGGTTTCAATATTATGATAGTGGCAGCGCAAAAGACTGATGCGTACTCTCATACCATTCCAAACCTCAAGAAGTTTATGCAGTATGAAGTTTTTATTGCACCGGTAAGTTTTATATTTACAAAACATAAATATACATAAACATGTAATATATATATATATATACTATTGTAGTTCTATAAAAGTGTCGAGGGTCTCGTTTCCAACTCAAAAATGGTCATCACGTCTGAAGACAGTAAGTTGTAAAGTTTCTACTTCGTATTCTTTTATTTTTTGTTCCTTGCAGTTTTATGACACTTTCCCCTCCTGTTTTAACGTTTCTGTTATTTTCACTTGGACTTGAAATCCATCCCTGCATCGTAGCATCGATTTTTACGCGTTCCGTCCAAAATCTCGCGTCTACGTGCGAGAGACTGGAAATGCTTCAAATAGACCAAAATCTTAATGCATTTTTCGTCTTTGATACGCAGAACCATCTTCTTCACCGCAGTCACTTTTATCCCGACTTCTGAATATCAGCACCGCAACCGTGCGATGGTCACCACCGCCCAAGGACGAACACAACGGAATATTGTCTGGCTATCGCGTACGTTCCGGAGCACAGCTAGTTAATATGTATTTATCATGTTCGCTGTGGAGATCTTTATGGTTGATCTAATCTTATTCAGGTGGAAGTCAGAGGAAACGAATCCTACGCTGAGATGAGTTTTGGACCGAACATTACATCGATCGTTCTGAGCAACTTGACGGTTGGTAGATCATACCATGTGCGGGTATCGGCGTTCACTGCCGTTGGTGCGGGTCCCTGGAGTTCGCAGCTAACAATCACAATGGATCCGGCATCCGTTGACTTGAACCCGCGCACTAATCTTATTGAGGGGCCATCCGAAATCCTGAAAGAAGTGTGGTTCATAGTCCTAATGGGATTACTACTGTTTATATTTCTACTGCTTCTGGTCATCATCCTTTACACGAAGCGGAAGCAACATTTTAAGAAGGATCATATCACAAGTACGATGATATTGGCTTTGGCCCACAGAATTAGTTTTGCGACTTACTAAACCAGTCAATATTTTACAGGCGTTCCACTGCCACCACATTCTGAATCTCAGTTCCTGAACGGGAAACAAACGCTGTGGATCGACCAAAGATGGAGACCATGTGATAAAGACTCAAATCGCTCCGACCTAAAGTTACTGTCTAATCATACAAATGGAGACTTGTCGGCAGACACAGCAGACTATGCTGAAGTCGACCCACATAGTTTAACGACTTTCTACAGCAGCAACAGTAACAGCAGCAATAGCAACCATAAAGCTCAATTCCTCCAACAGCAGGATGATCTCACTCCGTACGCGACGACGACACTTATTCAGCGAAGACCCAATTATGTACGTTAAATACCCAAGTCTGCTCATAAAAATCAGTGATCGTAAAACAACAGAAATGATTACTCGAGCTTGTAAAGATCAGCATCTATTTTATGATCCCTTAAAACTCGTTGTTTGACTTTTGTCAGCCCAATTTTGCTCCGAACTGAAACAAAGTATTTTACGACAATTTTTTTTGTTCTTTCAGAATCTTCTGCCAACCAGCGATGTAATGATAAAGAATCTGGTAGATAACTACCGGGAACCGGAACAGTATAATTCCGGTAAAATGCCTTAACTTAATATTTACCTTAATTTCTGATCCGAATATGAGCAGTATTCATTTACGTTAAAGGTCGCGGAAAACCTTCCTCGAGCTCAAATAATTACAGTAAATTCAAGCCAAGATCTACGCATGCTTCTCCCGCACCGTCTCTTTCGTCTGTGCCCCTGAAGATGGTAAACTGAAGTGCATCAGTACGATTAGTTCGTTATCCATGGCCCACGTGTGTGTTATTTTCATGCAGGTGCCGATGTCAACGAGAGCGAGCACTTGCTACCCAAGCCCCGGACCAAACCATCGATCTCATCAGTTTAATAATACCTTCTTGCCATCTGAACAGCAATTATTACTGCAGCAGCATCTTTACACCTCCGGCCGTATGCCATCATCAAGCACAACACCAACCAATCATGCCAACGAAAATCTGTACCATATTGGAGAAATATTTACTCCCAATAAATCATCTTCGTCGTCATCATCAATTAATAATAGGTTTTCCGAAGCAATTTATCAGAGTGGTGATCCAGAAAACAGTAATTTTCTGCCTCAAGGGCAGCAACAATCGACATCTTTATGTCCACTTATCGACAGAGAAAATCAGTCTTCCTTGCCAAGTTTAGCTTCAGCCGATTCTACATCATTTAATTTATATGCTGAGTGCAACGATGATGATATAATCATTCCAATTCCTAGTGCAGCCAACCCGATGTTGATGGCAAGTAATGGAGCCCACGGCAGCAATAATTACATGCTCGGTAATAATGCCGGCGGTGGAGTCAGACCAATCAAGAATTCAAGATCAACTTCACCTGCGTACTCGAGCGATAGTTTCAATAGTGGAAAATCCGCCAACAAAAGATTATACCTCGGAAGTCATAATTACGGTGGTGGCAATAACAAAAAGAAGTTCGACAGTTCCTGTAAATCACTGGAAAGGCGGCATCTAACACCTTTACTACCACCTGGACGAACAGGTTTGTACTCTCATCTTTCAAGAAAGCGTGAATATTTCTGCACACTAATTGGTGTAATCAGATAGAACCATGCAAATGCAGAATAATTCCTTTAAATTACAGTACTTGAGAGTTGAGAATGATGAAATGATGATCAGTGATGCATGGTTCACGCAAAGAAGGGCGGAATTTGGCGGTGAATAAAGTTTCCAAATGGTGCAGTTTTTGCTTGCGAGATGTCTCCGCAATGTTTTCATACCATTGGCCCAGGAAATCAAAGCTGGGCTGGAAACCCATCTCTACATTTTTTGTTATTTCAGGAGACGACAGAGTCAACTCATTCCAGTCCAACGGATTCTCCAAACTTCCGAGACTGCAAAAGGTAATGATGACTGCCCAGCAGCAGCAGCAGCAGCCAAGCTACGACTTAGATCATGACTTCCCCAGTTGGCAGCATGATTCAAATGACGCATTTAATTTTGCAAACTCCTTGAAAGAATCAAATGCATGACACACACTCCATCATCCCGGACACAGAAGACCTTCGTCGTCATGTGCATTGCAATCTCAGAACAAAAACTCGTCATCGACTCGTCGAAATCTGGGAGTTTCAAGCGGAAACTCCCGTTCGACTTACTACCTTGCATCAGCATCATTTCAAATTGAGCAAGAGATTGAATTTATACAGCCACCTTATCCATTCAATGTTAACTCGAACATCAACTCACTTGAGTTAGATTTTGATTCTCATAAATCCGCAACAAATAATTGTGATAGTCATACTCAAGCTAATATTAACCAACGCCAGCCATCAATACATTTGCAATCACACGGCTGGATGTAAGACGACATGTCTTTAATGTTATGTGATGTTAATTTTTAAATATTAGAATCGATTTATTTATCTGTTTAGAAATCTTTCGCTATTCACTTTAATTCCTTAAAAATGTTGTCTCAAACTTCAAACCATATCATGACTTATCATAATCATCATTCAATGAAATATCACAATGTCATTAGTCTGTACAAAAGCCTTTATAACCGAAGTAATTCTAAAGTCAGATTTTCTCGAACTGCCAAATGAATTCACACCGCATTAACAAAACATTAACTTCTCGCATTTGTGGTAGTTGAATGTAAAAGACACACCTAAGTCATAATAATACTCTCTCCTTATTTCATGGTTTATATCTGTCTTACTCTAAACTCGAGTCAAATTAGCTTTACTAGAATATTTTGTAAATTCCAATTCCAGTCTTGTACATATTTTAACACATTCGAAGATGATAGAAGGGCAGGAATATTTTAATGAATGAGAATTACCATATTGTAGTTATTTTGTTGAGAGCCGAGCACAGAGAAAAGATACTTTGTTAGCTTTATGTGTAAAAGCAATAAGTTTCGGAATAAAAAAGGCATTACATGGCTTCAGAAAAGCTGCGGCGTAAATTAAGGTGGATTGGCGACATTTTTATTGTGGGCATAAAACCTGACTGCTCGGCTCAGGAATGTTAAAACTGGTAAACTGAACTGGACTGGCAGGTGTTGCTGCTAAAGCAATGCAATTCTTTCAACTGCTTTGCTACTGCACGTGAGAAGCCAACGTTGAGTCCAGGCGTGGAACGTGCTTTTGTTAAGATTCGCAAGTACGAAAGCATTAAAAACTGCCATAAATAAGAGAAAATGAAATGAAGTAAACAACCTCAACTTTTCTTTTTAGTTCCTTTTTATATCTTTACAAATTGTTTCTTTATGGCAGTTCAAGCAAGTCCATTAGTGGACCGACTCGTATTTAGACCACATAACTCATACAAATATTGCCCTTTTATGTTTTCCGGTTTTCAATCCTTGTTTAATAAATTTAAGAAAAGGTTGTAGTCATGAATCAACTCTTTCTTCCTTCTTTCATTCAGTACAGCATTACTAACATATTAAAAGGGTTTCAGCTCTTCGTTTTTCACCAATTTGGCCTCGCGTGCTTCGATTTCGACTAACTCTTTAGTAATTTTGTTATTATTTTGTCCAGATTTGTTCGCAGGCCAAAATCTTGACTTGTGAAGTGACTTAATTTAAGATTTCAATTGCGATAATGCATTAAACTTAAACTGAGAAAAAATTGTGTGTTCTATACTCGGTAAATATCCCTCAAACTCATGGTCTTCACGTTTCACAGTGGAAGAGTAAGAGTACAACTAAAAATACCGAGCTCATCTTGAATTCAGATTTCCAGTTTTTAAGCTAGATGGGCAGATGCAGGCGCAGCTTCACTATCAACGATAAGAAAACAAGCAAAATAGTGTCGGCTCAAATTTTGAAACATAAGATGCGGAGAAGGAAATCGTCATAAATCACTGGTGGAAATCCTTCTTGGGAATATAAATCATTTAATTTTGTCATTTTCCATTGTTTTCTTGCTCTTTATTTGCAAAGTCAAATGAAGAGGGAGGCGAAACATGAAAATCAGTCATCGAAAAATATGGAAGCAAATTATTTCACGATAGTGGCAGCGTTGCGTCTTTGTTTTGTGTGTCAAGTCGTAACCTCAATCCTGTTTACAAGAGCAATGTACAAAACATTCGGTCCGAATTGGCACAAATTATTGAGTTTAAAATCACGAAACATAAAAATTGACTCCATTAATCGAGAACGAGCCGACTGGAAAGTGGAGGGCAAAAAATAGAAACACAATACAAGAAATGAATCGGAAGCTGGAGCAGAATACCGAAATGAATGAATAGAATCCATTACTGTCCATGAGAAGCCTCGGATGGAGATGAATGTGCAGGCAATAATAATGTATCTCTTCCTTTGTTTTGCTTTCACCGTCTACCCATTCACAATGCACTGCGCTACATGGCGGCCGTGAAGAGCGTCCCATACTCGATTCTGGATCAAGTTTGGTATCAAAGCTTATGTTCTTTCCGCTTTTTCTTTTATCTGCCACCAACTTCGCGCAGAGAGAAAATGTTTGCTTTCTCTTTTCATCGAATCTTCCTCCCAACGCGAGGAAACAAACTTTGCAATCAAGACTGATCAAAAAAGAGTACTTGTATTTTTGAACATTCAAAAGAGATGACAAGAGAGAACGACCAGAGTTATTGAACTCGTTAAGAGCTCTTACGACCGCCTGCTTTGTTCTGCAAATTGCGAGAGCCGGACCGGCTTGTCGAACGTGCGATATGTTTCGGTCGCGCAGTGAACTGTTCTTGCACCGTGGCACAATGGAAAATGTAAAGGTCACTTTTAGCGAAGCATGTCCTTACCGGCACAACCTGAACCCCGATGCCCGAACCTCGATGGACCTGAGCCTCGACAAGCTTCAAAGTGAACGAAAGAGCAAAAGCTGCACGTGATCCACGGGGCACGCGAAACGCGATTTTGCCGTTAAAGGCGATTTCACCACTACAACGATATCATAGTTTCGGTTAGGTTAGGTTCGAGTTTCTAGATTTCTTAAACACTCGGTACCCTGCACTTAGCACTTGTGAGTCCTCGTCTCAAAATAGTCTAAACGCATAAAATTGCAACATTTCTCGACCTTTGACCATGCATGCAAAGATGCTGGGATATTAGGTTTTGTTTGCAACTTGCAATCTGCTGCAACGAAACTTGCTTTCTCGTGTTCAGCTTGTGATTGACGTGTGTCGAGGTTCAAGTCTGTCGAGGTTCAGGTTTGTCGAGGTTCGGGGATCGAGTTTCACGCATCGAGGTTTGGGTGTCGAGGTTCGGGTTGTCACGGGAAGGACATGGGAGCCACTCTTAGGCATCTGAACATAATGCAGGATTTTGCGTGGAAGCAGCTCGACCTTACAATGGTTGGAAGCTTGTCCCAAGCCTCGTATGCACTGCATTGTAAAAAATCTGTGTTCAATACGCGCAAACGCGATATTTGGCTGGATTGCTATTTGTTGCATTCTCGGACAAAATTGAAACCAAAGTTTTCTGGAAGTTCAATATGGTCACCGAGTTGAATAAAGAACATGCAGAATGCAAACTGCACGAAGTGAATTCACTGGCCATAAAATGAGAAACTTTGCACATTTGAAACAATTTTTATATTATTTATGCTGCCTATCAATTTCGAGTTTGGAACCGAGTTCATAAGCACTTATTTTAGCGCTCTTGTCTGGTCATTGCACTTATGGACTAAGTTCAACCTCAACTTTGTCGGCTTTCAGATTTCAATCCGTGGTTGCAGACTTCCTCCGGTTCATCAGCCTATGAACGCTGTGTTTTAGAAAGGGACGGGTTTCGGCGTATGGCCATACGCACTGACGCAAAACTAATTCATTATTCATCGGATGATTTTGACAATGATTTGGTCCTAATTTCTTTACCACGCCCGATTGCAAGACTTCCGCTTTCCTTCAGCCTCAACAGTGTAGTTAGCGAACGGGAATGATCCATCAAAGTTAAACCCCACAAGTATTCAGGAATTCCAAACGCGTCTTTCAGAATGGAGAACGGGAGCAGAGGGAATATACTCTAATACGCTTGTTTGCTATGACTCTTTGCAGTATTCTAACTCTCAACTAATTTTCATGCTCTCTTCAAGCTTAAGTAAAAAATGCCAGAATTCAGATGTGATATTTAAACGTTTTCTTGTCCAAATCAACCTATAGTGGACTCACGAATATAATTTTGACTCAGGAGTTGATCGGAAGCCTCGCATGCATTGCTCATTTAGGATCTTCAAGCAATAAATCGATTTTTCAATGCCTTCATGCTCTTAGGGAATTACTTCATGATTTGAAACCATAAACCCAAAATTATTCTTGTAAAATTCATGGTGTAATTGTTTGTTAATTCGACTGACGAAAGCAAGAAGTATCAGTCTTATCTCCTGTTTCTTACGACAATAATGCAGAAAGACGTTTGCATGTGGGAGAAGCTCAAGAAGAGATTCGTCGTTCCCGTTACATGCGCAACTGGATTTCCAGCTTTTAAAACGACTTTCACCCCACACGTTGAGCGAATCTACTCCTGCGAGCAACTATGGCAGTGCGAGTTCTAAAGAAACAGAAATAAACTGCCGTTTAAGGTTTAAGTTGCACTTTCCACCCACACTAAAACAAAAAGTCCTTTCATTTCACTTCCTGCCCAAGTTCAGTGCAGTCCTGGAGTGCCAGGATTTAGTCAAGGTCAATTTTTAGGTGATGTTGTGAGCTCTAGCCTTTTCCTTTCTGATAGTCTAATTCGACTCTTCGAATTGAGCATCATAATCCAATCTACCGGAGCGTGTGACGATAATGGCGTATGCGTTGGTTCTACAGTCAGCTTTTGTGTTGGCATTTATTTCGCCCACAAGGGCTGCATCAGATGTCACTGACTTGTCAGGTAAAAATGATCATACTCTCTAATTAATGACTCGGCTTTAGTGAGCTTTAGACTGTTCACGCCTTGGTTCAATTGCTGGTCAGGCTTATACATAGCTTTGCATAGAGGATCGAGGTTATTAAGCTAGGATTAAAGTTTTGCTCTCTCAAAGTATTTCTAGTCACAATTTCCCGTGTGAAGAAACAGCTGCACCATGATGTTCCTTTAAACGAAGTTCCTTTAATAAGTCTTCCGCATACAGGGAATTTGCTTACGCGATACATATTCCTGGCATGGCGTGTGCGGTTTTACAACAAAGTTCGCCAGCCACAAGTTCTCAAGTGCAAAGTCTTAAAACGGAAATAATAAAAGATGAATACTGCATCCTAAACGCCGTTTCCAAGTCGTAAAGGCTGCATTGGGTGTTAATGTGACGGAAATGTGCATTTTATGCAAGATGGGTCATTTAAACGCACAAACACATTGTACCCGTTCTGGAAGCACCCGGCACACGCTGCAAACAGCGGTTCATACTCTCATAGTCGAAACGCTTGCTTGTTAATTTTCCCCGATTTGAACAAGGCTTTCTAAAATTTGCAGTGCCAGTTCATCAGAGCTTGGATGTAAATCTGCTGGTTAATTCGCCAATACTGGAAGGGACTGATCTTGAACTCAAATGTCTGTTTGATGTACCAGAAGGAACAGCGGTATCATCTGTAAAGTGGTTCGTTTCTCCGAAGCGCAAGAATTTTGAAGACACGCCCGGACTTTAAGTGTGTAAATGCTCTGGACTTTTCCAGGTACAAAGGCATTCGTGAAATATTTCGATACGAACATAAGCCTTTTCCCAAAAAGCAAGCGCTGCCATTCGGAAACCTGACGATTGACGTTAGTGATTGTTTACTCTTTTTGCGCGTGACTGGCAACTCCAACTTTTGATTTTTAATTAGGAGGAGCGCTCACATGTACAGCTACTGTACATGAAACATGTTCCATCGTTCATGTCCGGCAAGATAAGTTGTGAAGTCACCTTGGAGGATCCATCTGCGAAAGCTATCACAAAAAGCGCCAAGTTACTGGTTGCAGGTAAGTCACGCCGCAGGTTTGCTGTTGTTCGGCTGAGTAAAGACTAAGAATCTTTCCCACGCCTCGCAGTTCCACCAACTGAAGGTCCAGTACTGGAGGCATCGATTATTCAGTTCAGTCACAGCAACATCATGCATCAGAAACTGATTGCGAACTGCACATCACCGCCATCGAAGCCAGCAGTCAATCTGACAATTTACATCAACAATTCTCCCGTAGGCCAAGTCGAGAAAACTAGGCAAGTATGAATTTTAATTGCGTGGACTGATTTCTCTTCTTAGCAGCACTATGCAAGATTGTCAAACGACGAGAGGGTACGCACCCATCCGGATATTTCGGTTAACAACAATTTGGTCATACGCAGACTTGAACTCGAGCTTGACCTCACACCCAAACACTTTGTTAACGGAAAATTGCTGATAAAGTGTGCTTCGACTTTGTTCGGCCTTCATGACAGTTGGTCGGATGTGTATGTTCTTGATCAGGTCTTGACAGCGCCGAAGAGACATAATTCACATTTTATCGGAAGTCCGTTCAGGAGCGTGGGTAAATTGAATTTAAGACATTCTAGTATATGCATTAACACAAGCCTCATATGAATTTGTTTCCTCCAGGGAGTGTATTACAGTCTGGTGACAAAGGTCTGACTGCTGTGTTTCTGCTCGTTCAACAATTCATCCGCAGTTCATAAATTCTGTTTAATTAGTGGACATACTATTATGCTACAGTTCCTTTATTAAATCCAATATATCAGTGCGAGTCCACACCTTGCCCTAACATCAGCCTGAAGTTAATTTATTGAATAAATATATTACTTCTCAACGAAAATGAGGTACACGCTCACATGTTGTCTTGGGATAATCACAATGCGAAATAGTGCAGCATATTCATGCATAACAGGTGTCAGTCCCACACTTTAGCTGACCTTATTGGCATACGCAAACCATTGAATAAAGACAAGCTGCGAACAACGCATTCACTGAAGAGTCGCCTTAAGTTGGGTTGACGCGTGGGAGTCTTTTACGTCTGCTGACCTTTCTTTCCATTGTTGGGCATTTAAGCATCACATTCTTATTGTTGCGGTTATCATATTCAAAGTTGGAGGTCTGTGTTGTTCCATGGTTGGGTGCCTTGTCTGTGTCTTCATTGTGAATATTCAGCAGTTAAAATCATGCGGAAGCAGTTTAATTTACTGTCGGAGGACGAACTGAGATTGAAATTGGAGGAAGCCGATTTGGAAAAGTTGGATTTAATCACAGAGCGCAATCAAGCAAGGGAAGACCTGAAAAATGTGGAGAACTCATTCTCTGATGTTCACAGGTGGGAAATACAATTACCAACTAGCTTAATGATTAAGCCGGAGATTACGCTTGACTTTCTTAATGATAGTAAGTATGAGCGCACCAGAGTCGTGTTGGAAAACTATCGTCTCAATCAAGAGATTCTGAAGAAGAGAGACCAGGAAATGATGGACAAGATCAGTAACCGAGATCACCGCATCGAAGAGATGAAGGACAAACTGCAAGAGACATTGGAAAGGTACGTTACATACGACGAACGCTGAATCCTGGCAGATTGGACTAACATTCATTCAGACTCGGCACGACTCACAGTTCTCCATTTTACTTCCAGGATGTATGCAGACTACGAATCACGGATGAAGGACTTGGAGTCTGAAAATACCAAGCTGCGACTACTGCTTCGGAAGGCTGAGATGAAGGCGGATACACTGGAGCACGAGTCTGAGCAGAAGCAACGCGAGATTCAAAAACTGAACGAGCTGTGTGATGAATTGGTGTCTGGCAAGATTTAATAAACGTAATTTCGTTGATTATGCCTCACATTGAGCTGTTTCACCATTGCTTGTGCGGCACCCTAAAGCATACATGAAAAGGGTTAGCTTTGTTGATCTCCTGTGGTGTCCCATGTGGACACCGGAAGCTGAAGCTTGCAGGCTAGATAGCCCATGGTGCCAGCTTTCCAAAGACACCATACTTACCTGGGTCCAAAATGGCATCTGACCCGATTTTGACTGTCAGTTTCTCCCGGCTCCTGGAATATGCGAAAATGTTTTTTTCGGATTCTTGCAGACACTGATTCGTAGTATCAAGCAAGCTAAACTCCGGCTGTGCATATTGCAGGAGACGGGAGAAACTGGGAGGTCAAAGTTCAGTTTTATTTTTAGCAAAAAGTTTTGTCCCAGGTATCGCGTCGGATGGCATACGGCCGCCTTCAATTATTAGTTTACTTAGCACTTGGCAGTGTCGAGTGCGAATTCAGAAGCAGGAAGTCCTTTTTTACTCCAGCCAGATTTGAGTTTCCGTAAATTACTGCAAAGCACAGAGAAAGATTTTTATTTTATTAGACTTAAATGTTGGAGAACGTCATGTTCGTGATGAGTTATTCGTTTTCTGCATTTGGTGCGATGTACAACATGCTGCCATCGTCGCTGCCGTTAGAACTGGAACTGTGCTAAGAGCATCCAATCCATTCGGTCCTGAAATACTGCCTCGGCTCCTTGAAGAAGACATAAAATATTTTTATTGGGAAGTAACGGATTCATTTCATGTTTGTTGGTGAAAGGCTTTTGCAAATACACTTGTCGATTATTATAAATGATTCGCCTTCGCCATGTGTTACAGACTCAGGCCTTTGCCCGGCAGCCCGGGCGTTGTTAAATACTGCAATGTTGCAGAAAAATAACTGCCAATTGCTCTTACGTTCTTCGAGTGTGCTGGTACAAAGAGGTTCGCGTTCATGCTGCCGAGGTTAACTGATTCTCAAGTGAAATTAGAGCCTTAAATGGTCCTGAGAAGTGTCTCCACTCTCCAGTGACCGTGTTTTCTTGAAACGCCTCAAAGTTGCCACTTTCATATGCTGGGGCATGAATAACATAGAACGTGGTGGATGTCCTCTCTGGAGACAGTTCATTTTTTCCAAGCAAAACTCGAGGTGACACGTCCTCAAGCTCCCAGAACTGAGTGCAGACGCATTAATGAGAGCCCCGGACTACGAACCTTAACTAATAGCAAAATATGTTCTTTGAGTTTCTCGAGAATGCGAAATTGGCAATTAACTAACCATCAAGCTTTTAAAGTTTCCGAAATGTTGAGCATGGAGATAGAAATACCTTAACCAATTCAAAGACTGAAGAAAGCATCTGCAGGAGAGCATGGCCACCCTATGTCAATTCTATGCCATGTTTTTCGTGTTTCCGACACAGACTGAATAATTTGACTAAATTAGTCTCTTCTTGGCCTCCTTAACTCAATTCTTTCGGTAGTGAATTTGTAAGCATCTAAACAGGAAAATACTGAAATCCTCGAAATCTTTCCCCATGTCGTCAATGCTAAAGAAGTGAGTTCCTGTACGGGAATGAAGACAGGGCAAGGCAAGGGGATGATTTATTTGTACTTTTCACATTTTGTCATAGCGTGAAGGGTTAGAAAATATGAGTGCATTGCTTTTATCCGAGTCCTTCTTTAGTGCGGAATATGGAGACATTTGCGTACTCGAGTCGAACCGGCCGCTGCCGTTGAAAGTTGTCGTCATCCTGTGTGCATAAATCTTGAACCAATTCGATATTCGAGTTGTGGAGCGTGGAACGGACCCAGCGTAGTAGCAGTATTGATGGTTATTGCTGAATCATTGCTCCACCAAACTTTTCACTTTAGCACAAGACCAAAAATTGTATGCACTGTTTAAATGTTAAAGGATAGTGCCCGAATAAGTACCAAAGTGGCCCTTTTGGTCTATATTCAACACTACACATATTTGAGTACGCTTTCCCCAAATACGACTCATGTTACTAGTTGCGATGATTTCCGTGATTTTCCGTCCGCACTCTGGTCTTTCGTATTCGACATTTTGTGACAAATGGTAGCATTCAACTTCCTGTTTGGCATGGGGCACAAGACTGAAGAGTCGTTGCCCATAATTTCTCAATCTCCACCGTCTCCGGCCAAGTCTTGCATGAGAACATTGCATACCGCTTCTGCATGCATTTCGTAATACATTGAAAAGAATCAAATCATTAGACATGGCGACATGACCGAAAGTCCAATTTTTCAATTAGGATAATTTGTGTACTTCCCTCTTCCTTTCTGCTATTGTTTCATACATTCGTTCGTTCGTTTGTGCACGAGCTCATGAGTGCACTTGACCAGTATGAGATCAATAGAGCTAAACATAGAAGCTTGCAACAGCAACAGCTTAACTCGTTCCTGAAATGAAACAATTGATTGCGTAATCATAAGTACTTAATAAATCCCTGCTTCCGAGCTTTGCTTTGTTCTTCAACGTGTCCAGTCCACTCCATGTCCACCGTGCTTCGTGCGCTCGCTCCAGTAACCATACTTTCTGTGTACTGAGCGCTGGCTGGACACAATCAACATTTTCTGCTTTCTCTCTAGCTGCATGATGAATTGAAGCGGTAGCTCGAGCATTCTTTCACTCCATTCTGCTTTCTATCGGCGCACTTTATAATTTCACGGTTAACCAAGTAGAAAATCTGCTTGCGTATTAGAAAGGCGAGCCGCCACACAAGCCCTGACGGTTTGTTTGCAAGTGGCAATGTCAATGTCGGCTCTCGGAAATCCAAACATCAAAATACAATTAACGGCTCATACGAGAACGAATCACAAATAACGCCAGCTGACCCAAATGGAGTGAAAGGTTCAATTCCAATGGAATCCGTGGGTTCGCGTTCAGATACATTGAGATCCTGGCCTCCGTGAGTGGCTACTATTCGTGAGTTGTGATTGTTTTCCAAACTTTTTCGTTAACTAAAGTACTAAGCTGGATGTGAATGGATGCGATTTATTCAAGATGCAAAGTTCAGGCAGAGCCGCAAAGTTATCGCAAACGCAGACGCGAGCCAATAAAATGTCCGCAGTTGTTGGTACGTCTTTCGGTGACGGCCACAAGTGATTCATGACAAATTCTCCAAGGAGCTATATAAAGGTGTCTTGAAATGAGGTAGAAAATAGAATGTCATTGTTGTCGCCGTTCGCTTTTCTTCCTCCTTGGTGCTTGGCTCGACTTCTCCGGGGAGAGTGCCATTTTGTTATTATTATTCTTTCAGATATTGCAATACTTCGCCGTTCGCCGCTCGCGTTTTTGCCAACACCAACTTTAAAACGACAACTTTCAAGGGGTGCACTGGTCTCATGCTCCATGTCCCAGCCATGCTGCTGCAAACAATAACCAAACAATTCCAACATTTAAGACATATGTTATGTATTTTATTATTTTTTTTTGTGTCGCCTTGTTTCGCTTGCTTGTTTTCGTACTTTGAAATGAAAGTCCTTTCCGTCGGTGTTTATTTTTCCGCTTTTACGTGAACTACTTTCTTCTATTTTCTGGGTTTGCAGGTTTAAATATTCCGAAGTCACTGTGACATTGCTTCTTTCATGCAGCGCTTCAAATTTAATCCAAAAACGGTTCCGTTCAATTTATTCAGGCAAGAAACCTCAAATACATTTTCGGCTTTCCTATTTTCCGTGTCCGTTCACTGAACTTTAAATGCAGAATTTCTTGAACAGTTGGGCTTTGTATCGGCGAAGATTACTGCGGTGTAGAAGAAAACGACGTCTTTGGAGTGACGCCGCGCTGCAATCATGCAAACTATCACGGTTTTAGCGCAGTGCTAAAAATGAAACCATGACCCAAGAACGAGCATCATTAAGTCATAAAATATTATTTTACAGGGTTCTGAGGAGAGTACAGCGGCGAGGATGCGAATGATTAAGAAGATTTGGGATGCGCGAAGAACCATGAGACATTTACATGGCCATAAACCTAGCGGATAAATACCAGAGAAAGTTGAAACAAAATGCACATTCATGATCATGGGACAAAATTATCGCACGCTTCTTGAGCTTTTTTCTCAGTAAATTGTTATTGTTATTGCACAGCTTGGGATGCACAAGCAATCATTTGGCGATGTGCTGGTTCGATCAAAGGGTGTGCCCGAGCCAGAGACGCCTGCCGACCACTGAATTTACAATAGAACAATGCACTAAGGCTTGTTATTATGAAATGCTCAGGCTAAACTTAATAATTAATTATATAACCAATTTGGAATTCGCGAACCGTAACTATTGTAAATCCAACACGGATTAAACAGTAAGCGTAAATTATATTAATAATTTCAGCAAATTCACGTAGTAGACCAGTTCTGTAGAAGAGAATTCTTTTGGTCGGCGCATCCTGCGTGAAGCGTGAGATTCTCCGCCAATTTAATTATGAAATACACGGCAGAGCACAAGTACAACTTGGCAATGTAACGTTGTGTAATGTATAATGCGGATTTACTTAAATCCCACATAATCCCACCCTTTGCCTTAAAAATAATACTTCGTTACCTTTTCATTGCACATTTCGGAACTAAGGCCAGGTTCAACACCATTTCTTTTATGCTTCTGCTTCACACCCGGCCGCGCGGATGTGGAGAATGCTTTCCTCCCGAACGACCCGCGCTTCTGCATTGAAGTGATGGTTGCGGCAGCGGTGCCACATTACGCCACAAAAGTGCGAATGAACGACGAACGAAGATGTAAAAATGAGGAAACGAAGCGGCTCGTAAAATTAATGTCACTACCTCGGCGCTGCCGGCACCCGGTTACGAAATGCGAATGGGTTGCACAAATTTTTGCATCATAACAATAGTGAGGAGCTATGAAGTTTTTTCTCGCCTTTTCAACCTTTAAAATAAGTTGTTTACGCTTGACAGGTGAAATTCCAAGGCTAACCAATGGCGTACTGTTTTAATGCAAAATTAATCTACGACAAAAGGGCACATTGCGTGTACCAATCAAAAAGTGGTCGAATTCACCTTAATTAACATTTTTCCACTGCATGGTATATCGGTGTATAATCGCTAATTTCATTAATTGAGTTGCCTGACCCAAATTTTTAATAATTCTCCGACATTGCTCGTGTAGGATAGTCCACTCCGCTTTTCAAATTCAACACATTGTGCATGATATCGACTTTTGACTAAGGCTTGGTCTATGATGCCGCTACTACGTTACAAGTAGACAATAGTTTGAAAATAAACCATCTTTTGTGCAGAACACACTAAATTTAAATTTCCAAACTGTATTTTATATGCTCTTACATCCGTGTTGACGCCCATCGCCGGGCTCAATGTGACATTTCTCGCATTGCAGGTACAGCTCGAGTTTCGAGTGTACAGCGACCTAAGTAATGTATGGGCACGGATCGCGGAAACGTATTGTATTATTCGCAATAGTATTCCTTGTAGTCCTATTTCATATTATGAGATGATAGCATGAAGAAATGTGTTTTCTAGCGTAAGGGTTCGGATTATGCAAGAGAAAAACACGGATCGCATGCACACTTTTTTTGCTTTTACACAAAAATTGTTGCCCCGAGTTAAACTCTCCAAAGGGCCATTTATCGTTTCAATACATCCAATTTCTCTTCGGAGCGCACTGGAAGAAGAATTGTATTAGTATTATTTTAAAAACTTATTTTTCACGAAGGAAACCTTATCTGGGCACTATTCGCCTGTCTAACAATGTTTCTCCTTGTGAAGGCTTGTTAAAATTTAGCGTATGCAAAAGCTTTTTAAAAAAATACTGTAATTTTACATTCGGAAGAGTGCAGCGCAAAAATGTGTCGCGTTTTGTCGCGTAGGGCATTAGAGTAATAGACCTGACTTCGAGTTCATGTTGCAAATGGAGCTCAGGTAGATAAACTTTATCCAGAACTGCTCAATTACCGGTGTCTGTGGCAGAAATTGGCAAATTCAAATAGTTTCATGCAATTTCCATTGCTGGTTTGCTGCCGAGCCATTTTCTATAAGCGTGGGGCATGGCCATGGCCGGGCCGCCAAGTGAATACTGAATGCAGAGTCACTCCAGCGTTATTGCATTGGGCACAAGGGAAATTTGTGGTGTTTTGAGTAAAATGTTGTTTTTCTGCCTCATTTGATGTGGATGAATTTATGCCGTGTCTGTGATCTGAAACAGCAATTGTTCTGGATTCTGTGGACCATATGCCGTGGGCCAAATGTTTGCACGCTTGGACGTTCGAATGAAATTTCATAAATCAATCTAAAATCGGTGCAATTTTGGTTTATGGCTAAAGTTTTCTCTGTTCAATGATAAGCGAGTGATACAATTAATAGGATTGCACCGCAATCAGCTGTGCTAAATTCCGTCAATTTTCACCCTCGTCGCAGCGATGCACTTCCTTAAAGCCATCCGTCCCAGGACTCCGGCCTCAAAAAATTGCACTACTTTGAGTAACTAACTCCATTACAAAAAAACTTACTCAAATTATGAAAGTCACATTAATATTGCCCAGCTACGTTTTCCGGGTTTTGGAGTCTTAGCGTCTCGGATTAATAAATTTCGCCAAGGAGAGAAAGCACGGGGAAACATAAAAAAGTAACTCAATGAATCAACCCTGTCTCGAGCCTCCTTTCTCAGGCATTATGCACATTGAGCATCCCATATTAGTGTTGTCAGGAAAATATTCCCAGACTTTCTTTGCCATATAATAGAAAAGTCTAATAAAAGAAGAAAAGTGAATTCCATTCATATAAACTTACTTAACGTATTATTTTGTAACCTAAATCTTGACCAGAAATTCTTTTGTAGTGTGGAAGAGGAAATGCTTTCTTGTGATTCTCCTCCTTTGTTGGCCTGCCTGCCCCAGAAACGCGCTTTGAGTCAAGTCGAAGAGGGTTTGCCCTCACGAGGCGATAAAGTCATGTGCAGCCAGCCTGCGTGCAATGCATGAGTGAAAAGAACCCGTGTATCTTGTCTTTGGTGTCATTGTTATTTTGTCGTAATAAAACGTTGTGCTGCTAAAGAATTTGTTCACTGAAATCTCAGCCACACTTTATTGCTTCACAATGTATCCAATTTTAAAATCAATCTTTCACATTTGTTGTATTGTTACTACTACTTTTACAATAGTCAATCCAGGATGGTTCCACAAGTCTAGAAAAATGAATAGCTCATCTTGAACTGATAAAGATAAATTTCATAACCTAAATCATATAACGCATTTACTACTAACTCGCTTGACGGATACCCTCAGAACTTTTTCACGGTGAAGGAAAATTGGGTGACTTGATGTTCATATGAGTATTAAACATGCATATCACGTGATTAAGTACAATTAACTCCTTACGCGAAACGGAAGACACAATATCATGTTTGGCGTAATTATTTATTAAACAAACATAAACCTGCACAACATACGCTCGCTCGTGAAGCGTAAGGATGCATTCTTAATTATGGCTAATTGACATTTCATGATGATACAAGCCAGGCAGCAGCACGCACATGGAAATGCGAGGAATTGAGGAATAAGCCACAGTAAACAACGACACCGACATAATTACTTGGATGAATACCATAATTGTAATATTACATGCATATTGCGTATCAAGCATACATAAACATTGCTGTGTTTTAACAAATTATTCCAGAACACCGAGAGATAACAAGACCACGCCTTGAAATGATCGACTTTCCATCAGCAGGAATTGGAACTGTCTGAATTGAGCTTCATTCACTGAGAACTTATGTTTTCAGCGCCCTAATTGATCCAATTGTGAAGAATTGAGATCCGGAGCGGTCATCGCGACGAAATACGGAGACAATTCCATCCTGTTCTTAACATGAAACGGCGCGGCCTAACTTGGCACTTCCCATGCCCAAACTTTCTCGAAACGAAATTTATTTCTCGTAACCCTTTTAATTCAGAAAGGGAAAAGTTCACTTTACACTTTTATTGACTTGACTTGAAAGGCGGCAACCAAAACGAACTCTCTCGCCTTCGACCCTCGTTTCTTTCCACCGTTCATGCTCATGAATTCCAGTCGCGTTTCTTGTCCATATCTCAGTACGCTGCACGACACATGTGGGGAGAAGCACGAGGAAGACGCGATGTGTGGCGTAAACTCCGAGTTGACAAGCAGCAGCGGAGACAAAAATGATGGACTCGGCGAGAGCCTCTCTTTTCGTTTGATTGTCAAGGGTGCACAAATTTAAAAAATTGTCCCAAGGAGGACAAGAAAAGGTAGAATGATTATTTACTTGGGCCGTCGTGCCGTACAGTCGCGAGTCGCCTTAAATTCACCTCCTTCAGCAACGGAGTGCAGTGTTTGCTTGCTTGTATCGAGGAAGAAATTATAAGCCTTCCCAATACTTGCGTCTTGATTTCTGTAGCCGGGTCTTGTTTTAGAAATTCCGGTCACAGACTAACATATACAATATCATTATCATCTTAGATTCTGCTCAGTTTTGTAGTGCTCCTTGCTTCCTGCGATCCTCCCGCACTGCGTACGACCACCGCGTGTATCAAAATGTATTAGGGTTTTTTACTCCTCAGTCCTTTATCAGCCTGTTGTAAAGAATGAAATTTTTAGTTGCAAAATGTAATATCAAATGAAAGCTCATTTCGACAACGATGACATACAGAGTACACATTACGATCTGACTGTCGCTGCATTATCATTGCCGCATTATATTTCGTGCTCGGGCTTAAGGCCGATGCGAAGACTTGAAAATTTGCACGTACTTCTGGAGCTCCGTGCAAGCAAGGCGCTCGCCGGTTCTTTGCACCAGGCTCGCTTGGAGAGGGTTGCAGCGTAATAAAGAGTGTTATGAGTACATCAGCGGTAATGTATCCGTATCTGAGATTTTATAACACCGAGCCAGTAAATTTTTTGATCTCACACTTTCAGCGTAACTCATTCTCGACTCGTACTCGCTGGTGCAAAACTCTTAAATAATTTAGTAAGGAAACTTCATTTGGAATTCATTGGAAGCTTATATGTCTTTCCATATTAAGTGCCCCTTACAAGAGTGTAGACTGGCATGACAGGCGAGACAATTCACGATGATAAATTCGTGTTGCCTGAAATGCAATTGCAATGCGGTGTGCTTTCCAAATTCTTGGAGCGTACCTTCCATAAATACGAAGAGTTTCACAATTTTATGAGTTCTGAAATGCTGTTGAAGGTGCCAGTCGAGTCGTGGTTTACTTATTTATTTTTGAACAAAAATAAACAAATAGTGCGCTAGTTTGATCATCCTTATCGTGTTGATGGGTTGATTTTTTTTGTGTTGTAGGGTCTACAAAACCATGCACTGTGAGGAGATTCATTATAGATATTCCTAAGTAAAAGATTCTACTAATAACCAATGGAATCTTCAACATCGCTTCGAATGTGTTCGCATCTTGCGTCGTGCATCGTGCTGTCAGCAGAAAAGTCGTGTTACCATTTTAAGCACGTGAACACAGTACAACAAAGGACAAGACTAGGCTACTAGTCAGAAGAAGGACTGACTGGACAAGTGATTCATTGTGAAGTCTCAAAGGGGCAATACACTTTCGGTATTACACAACAGAAAGTCACTTTTCTCTTTCTTCGTCCATCTCTCAAGAGAAAGTCGTTTTGTATCATGCCTTTCTCATCTGTCATTTAGGGACTTGAAATTGAATACAGCCCTTCACTCTCCAGCATTTTTTCTATCCATTGTGAAAGATCTTCTCGACTATCAGGTTGATTTGCAAAAATGTGAACATGAATCAGCGGGTCTGAGGACGTTTCACCGAAATTCTTTGCTGTGGCAGGTGAATTTCATATTGCAGATTTTCCGTCTGCATAATTCCCTTTAACTGCTATCCACAAATGCGCGCAGGATTTTCTCAGACCACGAGCTTGGTATCAATATTGTTTTGTTGTGTTCTCGTCAAGAATGGCTAAGCCATGCTTTCCTCGTTCTGCTGTTTGCTAACTTCACCCCGCTCTTGGCCGACCATTATCAATTTCCATCCAATCTTTTCATTTCTCCACGCACTCACGTCCTTGCCGACAGGAAGCACCAAACGATTCTTGATAAGATAATTGGGTTAATGTAGTCTTTCACTTTACGTTTGATGATCTCTTTACTCTTTACTTTCCACGGCCCAGCCCGGTACCCTGTCTAAAAGAAAAGTAACGAAAACATTCTATACTGCACTGTAATGAGTGTGCTAAGAGAACTTTACTATTTACAAGCAAAGTGGAGTTGCTTTTGTTAGCAGGAATGCCATACAGGAGATCTTAGTTTCTAAATTACTAAATCGTATCAGGAGCAGCCCCTTTTGTTGCCGGTTTTGCTCTTGTCTGCTTGCTTCCGTGCGATGCCCTTGTCTTCGTCCTGTTCCAGTTCATCTTCATTTAATTATTTCTGTAAACAACCAAATTTCTTCCATTGTTTGTACTTGTACGAGTAATCTTGAGTCAATCTAGCCGAGTAGAGGGTAAAGTAGCTCCGCTCTTGCTCTTCGGCTGCCAATTCCTGTCTTGGCATTTTCTCCAAACTTTCTTTTTCAGTAACTAACTTAAGATAACATGTCTGCACTGCTCCTGCCGCTTTTAGTTGTTGCAGAAAATTCATTTTATTAAGTAACAAATGATACCTTGGCAGCTGAGCTGAGAAGCACTGGCATGAGCACTCGAAATCTATAATCAGAGTCATGCACAACACAGCACTGCGCCGCGCTGCTTGCATTCCAGTGCCTCACCGCCAGCATCTCTTCGAGTGTATCAGATGCCATTAGCTTTACTGTGCCAATTTCAGATCGTGCAGGAGATAAAGAAACTACACGTACAATGTACCAGCACGAACCAAAGAGTGTAAGACAACGCCTTGCTTCGAGATTGTCTTAGCGCCAGAACTTTGTTGAAAGAAACTTCTGATTTTGTTACTGCGTATATGCGGATTCGGATTTGACTCTCACCTGCTGACTGCAATACTTGGCTGGACATTGGTCATCCAGCAGATGCTAATCCTTCCGAAATCTATGCTAGCCAGCGTCGATTAATTCATGGCGGGCCTGCTGTGAAAAATACACCTGCCTTCTTATTTTTTGATGGAAATATGAATCGTAAGGCTTATTTCGTTCTTCTCAAGTAGGCAAAAAGTTTTGTATCATTTTGACTGAGCTGAAACTCTAACGCAAGAAATACACAACAAGCGATTCTTGGGAAGAAGATTATAAGTTAACACATCATCGTCTTCACATGACGCGGCGGCATCCACAGAAGAGGAGCTCCAACTTCCAACTTGGCTTATAACTTTATATCATGAGAATCTATACGATTTCTTATGCATGCACAGCGTGAAGTCTTGACTTCCGTTATTTCTTGACTATTTTCCTGCTGCTTGCCTCATCCTTTTATCCCTTGCCCAGAAGACACGGCATGAGCTCGGGCTAGGAGCTAAGACATCATATTTTTTGGTTTAATAAGAAAAATAATACACTCTGAGTGAGTCTGACTGCGCAGAGGAAGGAAGAGAGAATGAATGAAGTGGGCCAGCAGAATAAACAAACAGCAGCGATCAGAAGTGAAAAAAGTGAAAGCGTAACAGTTGACTACCTTTCACTCTCAACACGTTTAGCACTTCAAAGAATTTGACTGTGTAATTATCCCGATTTGAACTTCAACAACGAGTCGCACAAAAATGCGTGGGAGTCGAACCGACATGCTAGATTGATAAATGAATTTTCTCGGAAATTGAAGTCATGATCAGGATACACATTCCTATTTCCTCATGTCATCTTAAAACTTATCATAGAAAGCACCACCATGCGAAAACTTGCAGCATGTGCTGGCAGAACAGAACCTTAAAGCTTGAATTTATACTTGTGAAATTCGGAAAAGGTACACCAATCAAGTACACATTAATAACACGAGTCTGCTGGGTAATTCGTCGCGTGGAGCGAGCATCCATTTACACCATTGCCGGTGTAAATGGCTGTAAGCAAAGCCCTAGCACATACATCATTAAAATATGGAAACGAGAGAACAGCGAGTGAAGAAGGGAAGTTGCCGTAGTCCGTAGCCGGGTAGGCGGTATGCAGGCATACAAGACATAAGTCTCTCTTGAAACACAATTTAGGTAATAAACTGACATGAGTGAGCCTGAGCGACCGGGCAGCTTGCTTGGAGGAAATTTCATCACTGCAATAATAATAATAACGCCCTTATCATTCTTCTTTCGCCAGTTTCTCTTTTTTACTTTTTGTGATGCTCATGTTTCATTTCGAGGGCACAAAAAGTAGCAGCAGCAGCGATGAAGCTTTCACCACTCGCTTAGCTCACTCCCCCGTCTCGTCATCATGTAAAGTGCGGGCAATGTGATCGTTTTGTGCTCCATGCCGTGTAACCCTTGCCAGAGTGTATGCAATAACAATAATAGCAATGTAAGTTGGACGACAGAAACCTTGCCTGCCATCACCACACTGAAGCTGACGCATCGCGCATCGCTTCCAGTGTTAATACTCAATTTGAACTTTATGTTTCTGCCAACGCCGCGTGGAGAAAGCAGAGGAGTCATTGGAAAATGCCCATGCCCATAAGACAACGAAGCGTCCGTCCAACATTCTGCTGCTGGAGGATAAGGCAATAGGCAAGGCAGGGGTCGTTCGCCGTGCGTGCGTGCTCATTCTCTTGCCTACGCTTGGTGCGATGGGGTACAGTGCGCATCTTCACATGTGTCGTGAGCTCGTGGCTGGTGGTGGTTGTACTCTTGTATTCCGGCAACGCGTAGTGCGTGGAAAGTGGAAACTCTGGAGAAAAGACAAAGCGAGACGAGACTTTCTCTTGGCTACATTTCCAGCTTGTAAAACAACGTCTCCACATCGCGTCCTGTCTTGTCCCTGGTCGGACCGCCGCATTCACAGGCTGAGCAAGTCCACAAGCAATTTTGGAACGTCGTCGTGTAGTCAGTTGTCGTAGCGTACCCGAACAAGAATCCAACTTTCTCACTATAGTCTTTAATTTTTTGACTAGTCTCTCATTACTTTATTGTTCACCAACTCTTTTTCCTTGCATACATTCCCAGTGCCCACTTAACTTTTTGGAATACTCGAGCTCATAAAAAGGCGACGCGCAGACGATCTTTTCTGCTGCGACGTTTCCAGCCCGAGTGAGCTAGCTTCGGACAACTTGCCCGCGCTTGTAATTAACAAAACTTTAGTGATATAAATAGTATTACATGTGTAACGCTGTGACTGTACAGTGAAGTGGTGAAAGAGGAAGCTTGAGAAACGTGAACCAGATTCTCATTCTCATCTTTCTCCATCAAACAGTTCAAGTGAAGAACGCTTCGTGTCTCGGTCTCAGCTCTGAAATCAAGTGAACTTGAAATTGTAAACACTGGCGGAAAAGACGCTTGAGTCAGCGTTCTGGTTTTCTCACAAATATTCATCAGCATAAATTACGGCTGCGTGGCAGGCAATGAAGAAAGAAAGGAGCCAAGCGACAAGAAGAAGATGCAGCCTAGTAATCGCCGACAGCGGCAAAGTCAAGAGTGTTGAAGGCTAAATTGAATTTCGGAGTCTCTGCAGTTGGATAAACAGGCGCTCTATCGCCTCCCAGGATTATCTCACAACAGAAGAATAGAAAAGCTGTTACGAATCTGAATTATGGAGAAAATGGATTTGATTAGGTTCTGTAGTCTTATTTTATCCATTTGGATTGGATTCCTCGTTACAGGTAACAACAATCACGGAAACGCGCTTTGATTGCCGGCTTTTTGCACTTGAATGTGGTATTTCTCTTTCGGAGGATTCGAACGCAGAGACATTGAGCAATGCTACAATGTTCACTGTGGAAGCATTACTATAAACCTCGCGAATCGTCTCAAGCTGATTGTACACGCATTCCTAGCTTAAGCAATTGAACAGAGGCCAATTTATTGTCTTAATTTATTCCGAAACACGCATAGTAATCATAATCACTCGACACGAGCGTTAATCACACGCTTGCAGATTAGAACTTTCCAGCGATAGCCTCGGTACACATTTCCTTTCTCTTTCGTATTCCTTCGCATTGTGCATCCAAGTTCCTAGCTTAAATCTTTGCTCTCCTTTCACCAACCTCCACACTTGCCTTGTATCAATAAAATCAGTGTAAAGCATGGAAATTTATTTCACTTGTGTATCTGTACAGTAATAACGTGAAGGCCTTGCTCGGAAAACGAAGCAGATAGATGCATAAGCCGATGCCGCACTAGTCCAGGAGAGATAATAAATGCTTTAACTAGAGACTGGAGTAGTCGAAAATGCGCCACGCACTGAAGGCAGGCTGCTGCTCCAGCAGAGGTACAAGTTCCTGGTGCAACGGACTTCCTTGCAACCGTTTGAAAGTGGAAATTTTATTGCTATATTGCAGCTGCCGTATAGAGAGAATTTATTTCTATTCATATGTAAATCTAATATTTCATAACAACTAGTACGGAGAAAGTACGCGCCAGAGCTTAAGGAAAAAGTGTGGATAGATAGTTTTGTTATCTTAAATTGTAAGGTCGTAAAGATAAATTTTTTATATGCATCACTACAAAAATTTTGCCCGTATAATTTCGCACTTCGTGTTCATGTTCGAGTAGGACGCTCGAGTAAGCTGCCTTGTGAAGTATATAAGCAAGTACAACAATAAAAAAGTATTTTAAAATTCGTCAATTGCTTCTTGCTCTGTAAATTGCCCAACAAGCGAATGTTGACATTTTAACATTTTATTGGGTCACTCACACAGTTTCGACGATACGAAAACTGACAATGCGACTTTAGGCAGGAGAGAATTTTGCACGAGGATGGAAAATATTTTTGATCTCACGCGCGAGAGTCAGGGAACTGAGGCGGGTTGGCACCACGGTTTGCAAGGTTTGCAAAAATGGGATCATCCTGCGTATTATTCGCCCATTTAATGTATTTCTAACGAAAAGATGCAATGAAGATGAGAACATGATCGTCACATTTCTGTAATCACAGCCCGCGTGTAACGGGTGAATGGAAGTTGGAAGTTACTCAAGAATTAAGAGAAATTAAGTAGAAAATACACATTGTGAGTATCCCAGGGAGAAGTCCCCCGGGTGATTTCTTCGCTTCTTACTCTCAAAATCCGCACTCTTTCAGTCTCCGTCCTTCTCTTGCTCTCGTTTTGCAGCTGTTTTCCCCATGATTTTTCCACAAACCCCATGTCATTGTAAGTTGAAATGTAAGACATCCCGAGTCAAACACGAGCGAAGAAAAACTTTAAAATTTGTCACTGCAAAACTTCTTTTGCCGTTAGATTGCCATCTTTTAGTGTAAAACTTTGCTCTGGTTCCTGTGGTTAATAAGTATTCGACGCTTGAACCCGGTATTCGTTTCTACTTTTGTGCCCGACAGAAGTATTGTAAAAGCTGATGAGCCATAACTGGGAAATGCAGCGTGAATATAATATTCTCGTAATGGAAACGCGCGCCGAACATGCTAAAGCCTTTTAAAATGAGATTCATGCGGGAGGAAACTTCATGCTGGAAAATCTTACGTTATGACTTTTCTTTTGGAGTGAACGATGCAACGCAGCGTGCAAAAGTGAGAAAGCCCACGTGACTTATTTCGGAATCTTAGTTAAAGAGCTATGTAGTTCAGTATCACAACCTGAACACGTGAATGTGCAACAAAAGGACGAGGAGGAAAGTCGAGTTCCCGTGTTTCTTCTCGTTTTGAACGCGCGAACGTAATTTGTAATCATATCAGGCACGAAAATGAAACGGAATGGACCCTTCCGTATATGTCGTGAAATTCATTATACTGGTGAACGTAGAGAAGGTGGTTAGCAAACGCTTACCTTTCCTGGAATATAACAAATCTTTATCACATTCTTAATTACAATATTCTTAATATTCACTTTTGTGACGTGGTCAGTCGATAGTGAAAAAAAGGTGGGAGTGAGCTTACACTTATGTTTAAAGCTCGATTAAAGTAAAGGTAATAGATTTTAAAGGTTGAATTCTGTAAAAACTTCGTGGATAAAGGAGTAAATGCACTTTGTTGAACAAACGCATTCCATCCCATTACTTACACTATTATTGCGAAAGGAAATGACTGCATTTAGGACTGCGACTTCACTTCCCATTGCGCTTGAATGTGTCGGAAGCTTTGCATAAAATTTCCATTTCGAAGCGTTAACTGCTTCTGCGTGTACTCGGTGCAGTGTGGCAAAAATTGGGATAGGAAATGATAATGGAATGTATGAATGATAATTTAAATAGATTACTCGTTAACATACGAAATCCTGTAAGGCCAGCTTGGGCGACGGAACATGAAACAAGATTCAGTTTCTCAATCCATGTTCCGCAGCAGCAATATTGTCTCAAACGAAGAGCGAAGTCAGGAGCCCCATTTAAAAAATGAATCCACAGTGTTAATATGATAAGCCTAGCCTATTACTCGACTCGGCAGACGAGACCAGTCTTCCAAGTATCGCATTGCTGTCTTCCAATTTTTGTCTTGCCGCTTGCTCTTAATCCACTCATTCCAGCCTATTCGCATATTCATGCAAATTAAAGCGTGCCTAGACATTTAGGCATTTATATTATAAGAGAGGCCATGAATGAGTAAACGCTTTCCCCAATTTTATTTGCATACACAAGCACATAAACACATTAAACGATTCCAAACCGAAACCTTTCCTTCCCCCGTCCCCGTTCGCTGGCACACTTTCATTATAAATTCAGTGCTCTAGGCATCTCAAATTACAGATGTAAAACATTTTCATTAACGTATGCGGGGCTTGAACCAATTTTCTGCTGGTTATTAACCAAAAGTCGCTTGCTACATCAACGCAAAATGCGGAAGGCATTCCAAGTATACAATTTTGAATTTGGAGGTCACGAAACTCAACAGAACGAAACTTTTGGGCTTCTTTGAAAGTCATCGCCCGTCCTTGCAAACTTGAAACGACTAAACGCTGAAACTTCAGGAGAAGGTAAACAGGAGGCATTGTAAAAAAAAAGAAAGTCAAGGCACTCTGCTTTTCAAGCATAAAAGCACAATAATAAACAGATTTGGAAGTCGTCTCCAGTCAGTGATGAAAAGGAAGTGTGAAAGGAATGAGAGAGAAAGTTGTGGTAGAATTTTAACTGTGTGCTATACCACTGTCTCCAGTGTAAATGAACATTTGACTAATAATAAAACGAATGATTGCGTAAAAGTGTAAAAATGCACATAAAAAGAGGAACAAAGGAGAAATTAAAATTCCGAGAGAGAAAACCAAGACTGCTGCGCTGCGGGAGGAAACGCAGTTGTGAAAGACGAGATGAGGCAGGCGAGGAGAACGATCTTTTATGGGTTCATGGTACGATGATGTTTTTAACAACCCATCAGTTCTTTTTGTCTCGTGTCCCATGGAACGCGTTCAGATATTGTATTGCAGTCTAATCTTTCAGTCACCAACGCGCTTCGGCATCGGCGGTTGCAACACAACTCACAAGAGTCAAGTGTCTCTTTCTCTTCAGTTAAATACTGGTGAAGCTTACATTTGCTTCTGTTCTTGTTCCAGAAGATGCTTCGCAATCTACTCCACTCCTGCTCCGGTTTCTATATTTCTGTCTTGTATTTAATTATATGCAGATCCCTTCTCAAGTCTTCTCACAACAGCAAATGCAAATGCAAATGTTTCGCCACAACGTGAAGTAAAAAATTTGCATGTGAAGCTTGGAAGCACTGCCAGCGCTGCAACCTTTTAGCGCACCGTAGACTCCAGCAGCCATGTCATAAAGTTAAGACTAAGGAAAATGAATTGCTCAAGTAATTCTTGGCCTGAAAAAGTTTTATTGGTGGTAAAAGCCGGGAGTTAGTGCCGCACGGCAATGACATAACTCTGCAATTAATTTTTTCACCGTCATAATTTCATTTTGAGCATGTAAGAGCTGTTGATACTGAGCAGCGGCACTAGAATTTATTGCCGAGGAGTCATAATCTCGAGCCTTGTACTTACTCTGTGTAAGAACCAGGAGTCAACGAGTCAGCCGCTTGGGCAGAATTTTTATACTTTTCAATTTAGAGGCAGCGCAGCCCAGTACTGCCAGCACCAAACAAATTAAATTGAAGTATTCGGGTTAATTGCACCACTAAACTTCAGTCTGCCCCGACATTGCAGAAAAAGAGTGCGTGGTACTTCTGAAGATGACGATGTTTGATCTAAATTTAATTTAACGGCATTCTTTCTTTGACTGAAATAATACGCAATCCTCGGTTATAATTTCCTATTTTGCATCGTGCATCATAATTTTCATGAGTGAAACTAAGGAATTATGTCAATAGTGCTTGAGCAAGATTTGCTTTAATCCCTCGCCTCTCTCTCAACCGAGTGGTTGTTATCAAAGTCAAATTTGGAATGTTTACATGTAATTATCGAAGCCGGCGAACGTCAACCTTCATTATTCAAAATTCCATTTCTAGGCCGGTATTGATATTGATTCAGGCCAAATGTTTAGTTGAATTTCTAATTAAAAATTCAGTTTTCGCTCGTCGACTAGAATTTATGTAGCAAGCAACCAAGCAAATAAGACTGACTCTGCTCCCGTGAGTATAATTAGGCATCAAAATATTGGGATCTGGCACACTTTCTCAATTTTCCAGGCTCAAGTCTTCCCAATTTCATTTGACCCATCAGGTCGGATAATTCCCACTTACATGACTATGACCCACATGAATGGTGACAAAAGTTTGCGAAAGTTGTCGGGAGCTTGACCCGTGCCCCAAATAAAGTTGTCCAAGTGCTATTACTCGCTGTAATTTGTGCTTGGTGCGTGGCATTGTGTGAACTGTACACTGTCCTGTCCAGTGAATTTTGCCGGACGAGATGACGAAGTCCTTTCCAATCGTCATAATGGTAATAATGGCAATGGCAAATGTGATAATAGAGAATAATTGAGATTGAAAGAAGAAAAGGAATGGACAATTAGACCGGCTCTCCAAGGGAATTCCTTTCTCAGTCGGACAGTAGACAGCAGTGTAGTTAAGACGTGGGCAGTCAGGCTCCAGTTCCAACATAAACATTGCAGCCTGCACTGAAATGCAGGCACGGAAAGAGAAAGAATAATAATAAAAGTGTAATAGAGAACGAATGGAGATATTATTACTGGACAAGAAGTGAAATGAAACTTGCAGAGAAAAGATGAAATGAAATGGTTCGATTCTTTTTCAAACACCCTTCCGTCGTCATATATTTGCCCTGGTAGTAAGTTACAAGTCTATTTGAGTTAAAATACTCCGAAAGTGTTGAAGGCAAATCGGTTTCCTTTCCTTTTCATCCCCGGCCTGTTTTGAGGTTTCATCTTACTCGTGTCTTGCCATTTCTGTTGCACTTTCCTTTCCGTTTTCTCTCAGCATTCGCAGTCTAGGATCTTTTTTCACTCTACTCGTGTTCTTCCTCTTTGCTCTCGGTGGAGTTTGCCGTCCAGCTCACTTTGCCTTTGCCATGTTTCAATAATATGAAGGCGCCTTTCTTGACCACTTCAATCTATTTTTCGCTCCCTCTTAACGTTGCGACGCGATGCGAACGATGCATACTCTTGTGCTGCTGCTACTTTCATACTCGAGAGTGAAAGTGTACGCTAACTTCGTTTTTCCGGTGCACTTAAGATACATATTGAAAATAAGAGGACAGGATGTCCAGTAGCAGAATGTGAGGCTTAAAGCACCACCATCACAATCGCGTATGCTGCGCCTCGGTCCGCCACCTTAGCAATTCTATTTCGTCCGTTCTTCGTGGACGTGGACGCTGTACGCGTTGAATTCCTGTCCTTTCGCTGTACCCTGCTCTGTCTGGCTCCATGGTCCAACGACAGCGACGACGAGCAGCCACTTGAGTTTGCAATATGTTCCTTGCTCTTTGTGACTGGCGGCATTCCTGTGACCATAAATACGGGCATTACTTTCGTTTCAATTCTCCTTGCTACACCACTTACTCTCTTGTCACAGTTATTTCTATCCTCAATGGGCATTACTTCACTCAAAATATCACTTTAATTTTCTCCTGACGCCCCCCTATCCACCATACTGAGAAGGTTCAAGTCCCAACCATGATCCACGGCATTTCGCAACGGCACGACATGAGCGACAATGTCACTTTAAATTCTCTTCGACGAGAAAGAAACGAGTTCAATGTGACTTAACTAAACGTTGTCAATACACCTTTTCCCTGATCATTGTTTAAACAGTGCGCTCCATGATTCTTTCTACGCTTTTCACTGCCTTTGGTCTATTAGTCTATTACCGACTAATTCATCTCGTGCAACAAACCTCACTTAATGATCATTTGATCTCAAATCTGTTTCTATTGCAGGAATGAATGGTCTCCGTGATATGGATGTTAACCTGGTTCTAAGCACCCCGATTAAGGAAGGAGATGACCTGAAAATGAAATGCTTATTCTCGCCACCTTCGAATACTTCTGTATCGTCAGTGAAATGGTAAGGTGAAATATGACTAGCCGAAGACTCTTGGAATTGAGCAGCAACTTTCTGCTGACCGAACTTGGAATTCCCTACATTGTCTTGTTTGAAGGTATAAGGGGAATCGTGAGATTTTTCGATACGAGCACAGACCACTTCCCAGAAAGCAAGTGTTTCCAATTGGCAATATTACGGTGGATGTAAGCGATTCGATTAGCAGATTCGCCTATTAACAAAATTATTTTGATTTGACGTACGCCTTTTTGTATTCAGGAGGGCAATTCAGATATGCAGACACTGAAGCTTAAAAATGTGCCAGCGTTTATGACAGGAGACATCAGCTGCGAAGTGACACTCGAGGATCCTTCAGCAAAAGTTGTTACCAAAAAGACAAAGCTCCTCGTCGTTGGTAAAATCATTCCAAATCTTTCATTCAATTAGTAGTAATACAAATATCTTAGCTAACCAGCAACTAAATTTTAGTCCCACCCAAAGAAAAACCTCATTTGGATGTGTCACTGATTAAATTCCACTACAATAATAATCTGCACCAAAAACTGCTTGCAAATTGTACATCAGCACCATCGAAACCAGCTGCAAATTTAACCTTCTACATGAACGATTTACCGGTAAGCTGTTCACAGTTACAACAATTGCATTCCATAAGATTCCATGACGTCAATTTGAAAATGGCGTTTCAGATTTTGCACGATGCCCAAGGAGTCAGTCTTCGCACCTCCCTGCCAGAAACAACAACGATATTGGATTTTAATACAGTTAACGCCAACTTAAATAGTAATTACTTAGAAGTGCGAAGAATAGAACTCGAGGTCCACTTGCAGGACCAGTTTGTGAACGGGAAGGTAAAGTTAAAGTGCGTCTCAGAATTATATAATGTCTACAACAGTTCTTCGGATGAATACGTTGGTGAACAAGTACGTCCAAAGCAGCAAGTTCAGAATTCACAATACACTCTGTACGGTAGGGGTCGAGGAAGTGCAGGAGGTGAGGGAAAAGCGGTTTTTGCACTTCTATCTGTGATTTTCTATTTCCGAATTCCGAATTATAATGAATGTAATTGCCCCTGATTTCACAGGAACTCTCAGCCCTTCGTGGACAATTCTCAAATCAACCGTTGGAAAATTGGTGCTTTTACTGGTTATTTTGGGGCTTTGTTAAGTTGTTGCTCAACTTCATCCTGCATACATAACGAATTACAGTCCGAATAGTGTCGTTTAAAATTGCAGTCAAATCAAACATCTAGTTGTTACCTAATTCGATTCTGGAGCCACGTTGGAGGTATGGTATTGATGAGCACCGGACAGCGTGAAGCTGTACAAAACCTTTGATTTCCAACGACACTCAGCCATGATATTACGTGTATGAGACGCACTCAAGATTTAAGTGTAATAGCGACTCCTGTGTTACCTGTGTGTTTGATGTTTTTGCGAAATTATGAAACATTAAAATTGGAAAATTTATTGCAACATTATTGAGCAAAATTCTTTTATCTTTATTAATTCCTGGCGATGCTAGTCTAAAATCATGAAAAAGTCCCAGGTAGGAGGCCGTCATGGTGAAGGATACGCTTCGAAGGGTTTTATGGAGGCCGGGCCTGCCAAGCAATTAAGTACTTATGCTGGTGTTGATAGTTGATGCTGGTGATTGAATCTTTACTTTTTCATTCATTCCAAGTATGCACTTCAGCCAAAGTAGTGAGAGGAAAAGAGAAAGTTATTGTTTTAGATAGAGGAAAGATGCGAGGAGAGACTTTCACACAAACCGCCGCGCAGGTTGGGAACTTTGAGCCACACCGCGTAAGCTTCATCGAACACTACTTGAAATTTTTATTTCAAACCATCTCCATTCCATCGATGCACTGCCAGACTAATGGTAGAGAGTCAGTCCATTTACTCATTATTACATTTAAGTCGTGGATCCACAGACCTGAGCAATGTTTACCCAAAACCAACAATCTTAAGTGGCTTCTTAATATGTTCCTTCGTCCCATCGTTCCAGTGCCTGAGCAAGAGCAGGGCGAAGATGATGAAATTAAAAGGTTCGCAAGTAAAACACAGAGCTCAGCTTAATGTTTCTCCTCACTTATTTTCTTTCATCTTTATTCCACGACATGAAATATGGATTCTGAAACCTTCTCATTCGCAGCTCCTCCATCGTCATCATTTTATTCTTTTCGCAGACTAAAATTTTCTTTTGAACTCCCAACGCACTCAAACTCTCAAGTTTTTGAACCCTGTCCGGGTCGTGCGCCGGCTTTTGTGCGAAGAGCAAGACTAACGCAAAGCTCTTCGACGACCCGAGCGGAGGAATCGTTTCCTTTTAATTGAGAAACTAACTAACCATTCTCCGTCTTGACGGGCTCTGTGGAGAGTTCCAGGAAAGTGATATCTCGTCAAATATTCCCTTTGTAGTACTCTTGGAATGCCCCTGCAAAGTGATAATATGCGAATCTTGCAAGCGCTGCTTTCTCGATTTACATTTCACGTGAAAATATTCTGAACGTACGAGCATATTCAAAGACCTTCTAACAGTTTCATCTGGAATGGAGAGCCCGTCGAATAAATCGTCACATTACATCTGCTATTATTCAATAACAAGGGAAAAACACACGTCATCAAAACCGTCATTCTCTATAATTAAATGACATTAATACAATCAACGGCATAACGCAAAGGTATACCACGCCCAGTTGTGCTAATCAATTATTGAAGCGGCTGGTGTATGAAATCAATTAAACCTAGCTTCCCATTTTTGGGCTCAGAAGCACAGAAGTAGAGAAACTGATCACACTTCACTTTGATTGACACAGTCGAAGATAAGCTTCCAAACTTCAGTGGCACAGCGCGAAAACTGAGCTGCAGAAGCAAAGGTCATACGGGTTGGCCGCTCGAACTCGAACCAGAAATTCACCACTTTGATTCAAGATGGTAGAGATTTTGGGATGCTGCTTCTTTGGCTGCTCTACTTAATAATTTACCAAAGTGAACTTCATTTGAAATGCACTTGAGACTACCTCAATAAGTGGCTCGACATTAAGTAAGACTGACAAGCAGATGGTGAACTGAATTGGTGCGTCCAGCATAATTCAGGTTAAACCAGTTGGGGCGCTTTGACTTCACATCCTCAAACACAGCTTCGTTAAATCTAGTGCCTTATATGAGGTGGGCCAGTTTTTATGGGATGGAAAATTCTCGGGAAAAACATACAACCAAAGTTTTTCTTTCAGCCTTTTCAAGGTTGTGGTCATTCGCCGTCGTGAATGCTCGCTAACTATTCGCTACTGATCTCATGAAGTCGTGGAGGTCAAGACATTGGCCATGCCAAAGCCTGAAGGAGTTCCATTTTTGATGCGGCTAAGTTTTTGTGGGGACAAAATAAAAGGACAGAAATGATTACTCAACGTCGAGCTTCCGAACCACAGTCTTCTTGCTGTCCTCTCCTTGGAGAAGCGTGGCTCTTCAAATTCAAGTGACCATGAAACCGCAACCGCAATGCCGAGTCTAAGAGCAGTAACTCAATACAAATGCAATTGTGTGCTTTGTCATCCAAGGGTTTCTGGTCAGTCCGCGACGCTGTCGGTCATTGCATTCGTGTGTTTTGTGTGGACAAGCTTTCACTCTTTAATATTTGCTTACTCTTTTCTTTTTCCTTTCTGTTTACAAGCTGTCGGTGCCCTAAAATAAATCCATCATGTACTTTTCGATGTTACGACGAAATAGAACAGCGGCAGAGGCTTCTACGTCGCGTCCTCTTCCATCCACTTTGCTCGGCCACTCGTCCTTCCTCGCCACCGCTTTTACTATTGTTTGTATTGTATAAACAAACTCGACACAAAATTTTATGGTTATTCAAGCAGAAAATATGCTCGAGCCTCGAATATTATTATGAGAATAAGTGCAGAATCCATACAAATATGAACTCTTGAATCCCGTATTCACATTCAGTAAAGTGCATTTTGGCCAGAACTCGCGCAGTACGCACATCGAAGGCGAGGATCAAATCAATCATCGGTACGTTTGGCTAATCTTCATTATTCCCTTGTTACGTCATCTCTTCGATAATTTACATGCGGGTCATGAATGCTCAACGCCCCGGGCATTCGGTTGACAACTCGCTAATTTCTATGAATTTTGCAAAATAAACAACGTAATTAAGGTAATGAAAGTATACACACTTCGCCCCAGTAGTAGTTAATTGCCCATTAATTCCGAAGTACATTTTCAATTTATGCATTGGCAATGTCGATGAAGGTTCTTTTGCGGTACGCGACATGGAACAAGTAGAGAACAGTAAATTACAATAGAAGATTAATATATTATATATTATTACTGTGCTTGTGTCATTTAATTATTCCAGCGTGATGTGTACCATGGAATATGGAAAATGAGGCTCGGAGACACGGCAGGGTTAATGTATTGTGGACACGTTAGCCGTTAGCAGCTCAGCAGTTGCAAGCAACGCGTGAAATGTTCTTCTAGCGTAGAGGGATGAAATGGGTTTAATACCCGCATATTTCAATTTGCACTGCACGAGTTCATGTCATCAGTCTCTTGTTGCTTCGTGCTCCCAGTCAAACATTGTCAATTTCGCCTTTAAGCAGGAAGCAACTAATTATTTATCTTTCCATTTCATTTCACATACCCGCTCCGTGTTCACGGGAATTTTGTATCGTACGCGACACAAGAGGACACATTTAGGAAATGAACAATGACGATGAACCGTTGCGTTTGGTGCCTCAGTCTGAGCCTAATACACAGACGTGAACGCAGACGGGCATAAACTTTTATTTTACATGGCCAGGCTGTAACTCACGACAGACGAATTAGAATTAGAATTCCAGAGTCGTCGTAGACCAGACTACCAGCGGCCGCATACTTTTCAACGGGCTGCGGCTCGGGCTTCTCGTGATACGAAATAATCCCTCAGTTGATATGTGTCTGTCACTCACTCGTAAATCTGCAAAGGGACATTTTCAATTGGGATAGTGTTTCTGTTTTCACGTCACCACCGGATATTAGAAAATTTAGCCTGACACTGCATTTCAGCTCGTGATATTCGGCCAGGTCAAACAGTGTACTAATTTTGATTCAAAATTACTGCGTAGGCTAGGTTCCTTATTGAGAGAAACAACGAGTACGCTTGGAGAAAGCAAGATGTAGACCATGCCAGACTTCCCCACAGATTGGCGGCTGACTCCTTGCTATGTTGCCCTGTAACAAAGCGAGTTCTTGACACATTCTGTCTTCGCTCGGGGACTCGTGTCTAGTAAATTGAGATGAATTTTCACAAGTGCCTTCCGTATGAGATACTCCGTCAGCAGCATTTTTGTTGTTTGTGCCTCTGCTTCGCTTGCGCGTACTGTACTCAAATTTCCCAGATACATAAAAATGTAATTGTGTAAAGGCTAAGAACGCTATGCACAAGTGAATGTGTGAATGTTCATGTTAGTCAGTCCGACAAGTCGCAAGTCCTGGAAATCGAGCCCGAGTACAAGTTTATGGCTTGTAATTCTAGCTTCAGCTTGTTCACTTTCGGTCGCCCGTCGCCGTTGTTTCTTCAGCTTCTCAAAAGATACTTTATTATGGGCAATTGCAGCCCTCATCCTCGTATGGGAAGAATACTCTCCAGATTTTCCTCCATCCCGAACACATTTGTGTAATGATAATAATATGAATTGGGGAAGAAACGAGAGCAAACACGGCTAGCAACTAGAAAAGAAGGAGCAATTCAAGAAGACGGAGGAAGACGCGCACGAGATTGTGTTATAATGCACATAATGGGCGAAAGTGCAGCCTTCGCTCCTGATACGCATCCGAGCCATGTTGACGCGGATATTGTTATAAAATATATTAAGTATTAATGTCGAAAGATACGTAGGACATAAATAAGATGCGGGGGCGGCAGGCCGGGACTTCACTACAGGAAGCTCTGAGAAGTTTCATTACTTTTGTCAAGGCCCTGAACCAGTTGGTCGTGAATTATTTCCGCATGTGTTTTTGAAAACTGACCAGGCCATTGTAATTCAATAATCGGACGGAAATGCCGCGGCAGGGCAATAATGAATTTCCACGTTAAGTGCAGCGTGGAGTCCGCGAAGATAGCATGCTGCAGAAATCTTCGGAAATAATACAAAGTTGTCTTGAAGTTTGACTTTGAAGGTTCGCCGGTTTCACATTCTGCCACTGACCGAGAACCAAACCAAGACAGCAACCTAATGACCACTTTCGGAAACGCACACAGGCCTGAACTTTTGTCGCCTTAACGTGAACATGCAACACGCAGTGCACAAATTGAGTTACATAAATTCTCAAATCGAGAGGTATGCAGTCGTTTATGCAAAAGGTGAATGACTCGGTAGCACATTCAGTGCGATAAATGAATATTTGAAAATGTCAAACTTTTACATGGCCGCATGCCTGCGGAAACAGTGAAGAGTATCGATGGGTGATTTAGCCTTTTATGCTTGGCAAATCAAACTAAATTGAACGCCACATATCCGATTTAGCGACGGCAGGAGTACCGAAATGTGTTGGCTCGGTTTCGAAGCACTGGTCGACATGAGTGACACGAATAACATGACCGAATGATAATGACCCGTGGACATAGACCCACATCGCCCGTTCCGTATCGTGTCGCAATCTCAGTCCAAGTGCGTAATATAATGCGTAGTGCGTAATGTTGGGAAAGGAGGGAGAGCTGCTGCAGCAGAGCCATTTAGAAAATCACTTTCACTATTGCTGGAAAGATAAAGTCACAATTTTTCTGTTTCCCTCTTTCCAAAAACGAGAAATGTTTTCTCTTTGAGAGCAGTGCGACTGTGACTGTGACTCCGGCTCTGTCGCATGTAGACAAGCGAAAGAAAAGAAAGGAAGAATAAATCACAAAGAATTCGAATGTCCCTTGTGTACTGTATAACGAGAGAGCGCTGGAAGAAGAAACAACTCTATTTGAATTAAGACGTTTTGTGGAATGAAGTTTTTCTCTTTGGCAGTGCTTGAATTCTCAAGACTCGAGTCGCGACTCGCTTGCTTGAGAAATCATGGGATAATAATATAATAGTAATAATAATGAAAATCATCATCTTCATCTTTTTACAATCTTTGTATGTACACGCCATGCAAGCAGTGTAGTTTTTGTTTGCGAAGAATGTACAACAATAATATATAATCGGGTTAAATAAATTCCATGAGTTATAATATGTAATGTTACGCATTAAGATCGCCGCGCATTCAACTTGAAGCATTTCATGAAATTCATAAAGCACTTTCAGATAGCGCTTCTGTGGCGTGGGATTCGTGGGATGAAAAAGCATCATGACATGACAGTATGAGGCTTGGATGTGAGACCTGCACTGCAGATATTCCGGAAGACAATTCACTCACGCACTGACTCAAAATGAACTCAAGCGTCAAGTGTTGAGTTTCTCAGATAAGCAACTTCAACTTGATCAATCCTGTCAACTTTATTCACATGTATGCATTTATGTCACAAGTATCACTAATTCTTGACTTCCTATTTTGGGGTTGCTGGTGGGTCCTTCACAAGCAAATTGTAATTTGGTGCGGTTCCATTCGATTTCCGGATACTTTCATAAAACTCATAGAATAATTGTGGAGTAAGCGCATAATTCTTGACAGCTGGCTCATCCATCATTAACTTGATCCACGTGGAGAGCGTTTGAGAAGTTTGAGTGTAATTCACAGCATTTGGATAAAATACTTCGATAACAGGTCTGCGTTCAAACCAAGGCCAGATCATAAAGTCCACCTGAGAGATACAAGCAAATCAATCTATGTGCAATGGGAATGCAAAATTTCTAGCAATTCGCGTAAGTGGGGATCATACCATTCCCGGTCCGTCATTCCCAGCAAAGTGTTTTGTCCCTCTACGACCCAGTTCATCCTGAACTTTAACTAGTTCGTCCTCGAATTTCTGCACGAGGGTGGGAATTTCGTTCGGATTTTTGTAACCTTTCCCGGTCACAATGTCAGAAAAAATTCTTGGAACTACCTGCACATAAAGAATTCGAAACATGTTTACTTCGCTCTCTCTACAAAACTCGAGTCAATCAATTCACCTTATTAAAATATTCGATGAATACTCTGTCCAGTGCCTTATGGAAAGTGTTATTTGGATACAATTGCCCTTGAGTGGGATACGTCTCGTCGAAATAGTCTGAAATTATGAAGCTCTCATTTATGACCCCGTCGTTTGTCTCAAGCGCTGGAACAGTGTCACTCAGTTGTTCGAACCACTCGGGCTTCTGCTTCAGATTCACATAAACAAAGTCGGTCCTGACAAATGAAAATGAGAATTATATTAAAGCACACAAGAAAGCAGTTAATAAACCACTGCATACAGGATGAAAAGTTAACTTACGGGACTTGCTTAAAGCCAGTGACTAAACCGACACGATGACAGTATGGACAGTATTGCATAAAATAGAATCTTAATTTCTTCGGGTCTCGCGGTGGCTTCGGTGATCCTACAGAAAGCAATTTGCAAATGTAAGGGTTGACTTTGATAGTACTCCAATAATGCATTAGTGGGATTCACATAAATCAAATGTATACCTGCTGGTAAATGTGTATATCTTGGATGATACGACATACAGCAGCACTGCTCTGTTGTAGTGGAGTTATCCTAAAATTTCCCGAGTACTCATGAAATATGACTTCAGTGCACCGTTGCCATCATTGCACATATTAAAAATTATGAATTTACCCTTCCGGTGACTGTGAAGCATGAAGGTCGTCCTCCTGGACAAGGATTCTTGTCGCTGGAACCTGAGCATGCTGACGTTCTCTCATCCACTCGTTTGCAGGGCTCATATTTTGGACAGGGTGACTGAAGAAGTTGGGCACGCGAGACAGAAATGAGGACGCAGACGACGAGAAAAATGAGGACGCAGACGACGAGAGGAATGATGCTGCGAAAGGTGCAAGTACAAATCAAGTCATTGTTGATTTTTCAACAAACTTTTGCATTACTTACCAATGCGCTACCCTAGCCATGTTGATTAATTGATTTCGCCTTTCGGTACGTAGAGCAACACGCAGCCTCCTGGAATTGAACTCAACTGGTTCACAATCGGACCAAGAAGTCAGCTCAAGGCTTTATCTTGGAGACAGCCTTGGCATCGCAAGCACTCACCTGCACGCTGCACTGACCAACACAAACTGCAGATATTGAGTGTGGTTGTATGGCTCGAAGTTAAGCTTGTTTGCATTTTTTTAATGACAATGAGGCATATGCGCATTCAAATTCGCCATTAGTCCTCCCGTCACTTTTGCTTTCATTTACCACACCATGTATGGAGTAATGCATTGCGATGTGGTTTGACTCAATCAAAGACTGTGTTTAGTGCTTCTGAACGTCGATGTAATTGTGTGAATTGTTTACTTATACCTAACATGCAATTGCAGGCAGACAAGACAAGTGGTGATTGTGAAATTGTTGCCATCGAAAAGAAGAGGAATATTTCCATCTCCGATGTCATTTATACTGTCGTACATGTTTACACTCGCTTGACTCTAACTGCAGCAGGAAGAAATAATATTAACGGCAACTGGTAAAGAGAAAATGGACACAACGAGAAAGACAAATGATTATATCATTGGTAAATACAATATAAACTCCAGGCTAAGAATCCTAATAATACAGTATGGGTTTACGAAAAGTGGATTGAATAAGTGCATTCCCTCAGTTGTTTTGCGAAGAGTAAATTAGGCAATGGCCGCATATAAATGCTCGTGAGAAGTGCGAGTTGATATTAATTCGCTACTTCTGTCTACAATGAGAATTAATGCTGCAAAGCTTTTAAATTTTGGTTTGATTAGGGTTCGAGCTGAACCATGTACACGTAATGTGCCTGTTCATAGACGTTAAACCGGTTTGCCACGACCATTCGCGTTGTCTCGAACTTGCAAGTGAACTTCGCGGAGCTACTAGTGGCCTGATTCTGTCCAGGAGTTGAACTCCAAGCATGATGTAAAATTTTCGCAGACAAATAATTGTGTCTCGCGTTTGGGCTAAATATTTCACAAGATTGAAAAGGTTTTATTTAAATTCAAAATTTTGAAAACTGGCGAATCTAGTTTTGAACCAGTAATTCGTCGCAGTTCCTGGATAAAGAGCTGTAACTTTCCCGTCCTTAGTTGCGTACCAAGATCCACAGGACTCTGTGCCCCAGACGGTATTCTTCATCTTCTGTTCGATGTAGTCCATGCACACGTCCTGCGCCGAAAGCTTAACCTCGACAGTCTTAGCTTTTCGCCTGAGCATTTCTTTAATTAAGCGTACAATGAGATCGGCTTGACATTCAATCATGAAAATTCCTGAGTTGTGACCAAGACCCTGCAAAAGATTAGAAATATTTGGTATAGACTGTTCTCTGCTTTGAACATTCCTTGTAGTACCGTGTTTGGTCCTAACAAAATGAAATGATTAGGAGCATCATGGCACATTACGCCGAAGAATGATCTTGGACCTTTTCTTAGCCATTCCTCTAAAGCGTCTGTATTATTTTTGACAACCACCTTTACAGGTGCAAAGTAATCTTGAACGCGAAATCCAGTGCAGAGAATCAAAACCTAAATGAAACAGTATTAGAATTACTCCCTGCGCCGTGATTCTTCACGTGCAGGCACACTTACATCGAGAGGTTGTGTGGTTCCATCTTCTGTGGTTATAGAATATTCGTTCACTTTTACAATCTTGCTTGCATTCAAGTTCACATGCCGATGATTAAATGTGGGATAGAAATCACTGGATATCAGAATTCGTTTGCATCCGATTTTATAGTCGGGAAGAAGTTTCTGCTTCGTCGACGGATTCTTCACAGTACACTTCATATACAGGTTTGAGATTTTACCGGCTGTACCAGAACAAATTGGTTAAAGGAGAAGTGGGTTAACTTGACCACGATTAAAATGACGTGGCGTACCTATGTGGTTGTAAAAACTTCTGCTTTTGAAAGCCCCGTGAGACGATTCATGGAAGAGATAAATGAACGCCCGATGAAGCCACATGAGACAGGGAAGGTAGGAGAACACGAACTGGAGCCACCTGTAATACTGGAACTGAACTCTAGGAATTACGTACGGAGCATGTCGTTGAAAGACATGAAGCTCCTTCACAATTGGCGCAATTTCGGGCACAATTTGAATGGAACTTGCACCGGTTCCAATTACGCCAACAGTCTTGTCTTTCAGACAGATTTCTGATTTCCATTCCGCAGAATGCATTATCGGGCCTTTGAAAGATTTGAATTCGTCAGGATAATTTGGAACTCTCAGACCACCAGGGCCATTGATTCTGCAAAATTATATTCGCAAGTCCTCATTCAATGTAAGGGCTCAGGTTCGCTTTAATATTTTAGTTCCTTACACAATATCAAACTCCCATTCAGTTTCACGTTGGCTCGGGCTACTTTTGTCGACGGTGGCGATCTTCCATTTGCTCCTTTTGTCGTCCCAAATTAAGGACTTCACCCATGTGCCGAACTGAATGCGTGGGTACAAATCATATTTTCTCGCGACATACTTCAAGTATTCCAAAATTTCTGGTTGAAGAGAAAAGTGTTTCGACCAAACTGAAAATCAACACCCCGATGAAATTATTCCATTGGCAGATTGGAGATTAACGCGAAGACTTCACGTCTTACATGGATTTGGCTCGAACGAATAGCTATAAAGGTGGCTTTCCACGTCACAACCACAGCCGGGATAAGTGTTCACAAGCCACGTACCTCCGACTTCACGATTTTCTTCCAAGATGGTGAATGAGGTTAAATTCAGTTCTTGCTTCAACTTCACCGCTGCGCAAATTCCTGAGACGCTATAAAATATGAAAAGTATAACTATGAGGCGGACGCTACGGGAAAATAGCACTCACCCGGCGCCAATAATGCAAACGCTTGGCATTTCACTTGAAGCAGCCGCCGTGGTTGCTGATGCGGTTGGATTCTTTGGGCAGTTATTGTTGCTAGCCGCAGTTGCAATGTCTAGCCGTGTATCTGGTTTAAATTCCTGTACCATTTCGAGTCCCAATAAGTAACTGCTCGTCTGATCGGGTTAAGCGCGTCACAAGCTGTAAACAGGCGCCTTATAATATGCTTGCGCAGTGATAACCCACTGTCTGAAAACAACACTTTTAATTACTTCAGTTGAGACCAAACAGGCAAGGCAATTAATGCTGCTCCACAGCGAACATTGCATGTGCTTTAAATTGGGTAGTTGGCCCCTTCATTTGACATCAAGAATAAATATGCAGCTCACAAATTGTACGGCCAAACTTTCATTTCTACTAATTCATCTCTGAACTGTGAACGTTCGAGATTTCATGCTGTGCACGAAGAAGTTGTACACCTTGACTGACTTCTCTCTCATGACAATGGTGCAGTTATGCAGTATGACAAGGAACTTGTTCTTGATACTTTGAAGCGAGCAATCAGTTAAGGCCTATGTGGTGGATGTAGAGTGGACAGCACACTGAACAATGATGAAAATGCTTTCAGCAATTTTAGCCTAAATATTTAGTATTTATTGGCTTGTACGATTTTTGCTAGTCGATCATTTAAAACAACGTGTATGTTTCAACGATAGGCGATCAACCTGGTGCAATTTGGCATGATTTTCTAAAGTTCAAAGCAGTCCGTAGTCTAAAATCTAGGCATCAGTAACAATATCACATAGGTAACAATTGAGCAACATCAGTTTAGCTGTGTCTCCAGTTTCCGTTTGGCTGCATTTGACTTTAATCATTCCTTATCGGACTTAAAGTCAAATTTGGAAAAATCTACGAAGGTTGTCTTGAACCAATAGCTGATACACCCTTCTGGCCACAAAGCAGTAACTTTGCCATTTTCATTTGCATACCAGGAACCACATGACTCCACGCCCCAGATGGTGTGCTTCATTTCTTTTTCAAGTTTATCCATAAATTGGTTCTGGACTTCTTCCTTGACTTCTATAGTTTTTGCTTTTCGTCTAATCATTTCACGAATTAAGTTCATAGCGAAGTTCGCTTGGCATTCAATCATGAAAATTGCTGAATTGTGTCCAAGCCCCTGCGATCAGCAAGAAGGTAGCTAATTTCAGATGAAAGGATGAACAAAGCATTACTTTGTATACTTACGGTGTTCGGACCAAGCAAAATGAAATGATTAGGAGCCCCATGGCACGTAATCCCGAAATAAGTTTGTGGGCCCTGAACTCTCCAAGCCTCCAGAGCACTTATGTTATCTCTGCCATAAACGCTCATTGGTGCAAAGTACTCTTGGACTCGGAACCCGGTACAAAGGATAAGAACCTAGAATCAAAGTTACAAGTGTGACACTTGGCTTATTAAAGTTAAAGGAATTACGACTAAGCAACTTACGTCTATCTTTTGGGGTTCGCCGCTTTCTGTTGTAATTGAATCACTGTTCACCGACACAATTTTATCGGTGTTGAGTTTAACATGCGACAAATTGAAGGTTTGATAGAAATCATCGGAAATCATAACACGTTTGCATCCGAATTTGTAATTTGGTTTCAGTTTCCTTCGAAGAACGGGATCTTTCACGCATTTCTTCAAGTACGAATTTGACATCCGACCAGCTGAAATAAATTATACGATGTCTACTTCTAATTCTAGCCACCGTTTTCTCGGAAATCGGGCAAATGTGCGATTTGCAACTTACCAAGCCAATTTAGCAGAGTGTTGCCCTTAAACGCTCTCAGAAAGGCTTCATGAGTTAAAAACAAGAAGCAGCGATATAGCCAAAGGAAGAATGGAATGTAGAAAAATAAGTTTTGAATGAATTTGGGATAGTTGTACTGTCTTCGAGGAACAACATAAGGCGCGTGTCTTTGGTAAACATGAAGTTCTGCTACATCTTTGACGATATTTGGCACAACTTGAATGGCACTGGCACCGCTACCAATCACACCAACGACTTTGTCCTTCAAGTCAATATCTGGATTCCATTCAGCAGAGTGCATCAATGGACCCTTGAATGCCAGGAATTCAGCAGGGTAATTGGGAACTCTCAAACCACCCGGCCCGTTGATGCTACAATTGCAAATTCGTTTGATTAATAAGAATTGTCTTCCTTATACACGTGTTTCAACCTTTGCAGTCTTACACAATATCAAATTCCAATTGTTTCTCTTCCAAATTCGAATTATTGCTTCCAACGACGACAATTCTCCACTTGCTGTACACATCATCCCATGCTAGCGATTTGACTCGGGTATTAAATTGAATGTTTGAATACAAGCCATACTTCTTGGCAACATTTTGCAGATACTCCCAGATTTCCGGCTGTGGCGAAAAATGAGCCGACCAGACTGTAGAATAAAAAACATTGGATAATCATTCTTTGTACTTGTCGATGTGCTCAAGTAGCTGAAGTGGACAAATCTTCCATTAGTTCGTTCCAAGTTTAACTTACATGGGTTCGGTTCGAAGGAGTAGCTGTACAAATGGCTCTCCACATCACAGGCACAGCCTGGGTACGTGTTGGCCAACCACGTTCCACCGATATCCTCATGCTCTTCCAATATGATAAATGACGTTATACCAAGCTGCGTCTTGAGCTTTATTCCTGCACACAAGCCTGAGACCCTGTCGACAGAATTTGAGTTGAGCAATATTAACATGGACTAATTACTTGGTAGCAAGCACATTATCGCTTACCCTGCGCCAAGAATACAAATTCGTGGCGTGCTCGTCGGTCCATTTGTCAGTCGTGATTCGGCGGTTGGCATCTTCCTGAGTTCTTACTCTTATTTAGAGCTGGTCAGTGTGATGAGGTGGACGGATCGACGCGAACTTGTTAATAAATAATGCGTTTGAGATTACCATTCAAATCAACACCATGTTGCGCAATGAAAGGAGACGACCGATGGGTTAAGCTGTGATATGCTCATTCCGTGTTCGTGAATCGCGATCACTTACTGAAAGGTCAACCCATTGAATCCTGACTTTGAGTTAAGCTGGAAGCACATGACAAGTGTCGCAATCGCAGTATCTGTACATGGAATACTTTGGACTCGCACTCCGCGACTCAACATTAACAATCTAAACACTTTTGTCGCATATCATGCCAAATCGCTTGAATGTTGCTTTGACTGTATTGAATATTTCAAGGTCCTTCATGAATGGCTCGTTGTATAATCAATGGGTAAACAGGACATGCCACCATCATATAACTGAAATAACACACAGATGGTTAAACAACAAAGGCCTATATAACTAACTTTTTGCCGAAGGCTATAACTCCAAATATAGAATGCGAGTTCATCTCGAGCTGCCGAATTTCACTTTTATTAGCAACTACACGACTACGCGCTCCAACTTGGTTCGAAAAACTGAAAAGAGCAACTCTGCTCTGCTGTGGCCCATTATTGCATGTGACCCCTGAAACTGAGCAGTAAATACTGGACTTTGTTCCATTTCCAGAAGCAGACCAGACGGACGGGACACGCAATTATTTCAGCTACCCATCGTATGCGCGCAGTTAATATTAAAATAATGGTAAATTCCAGCCAGACTCGTAAGAATTCTGTTAAGCATAATAGACCATGCTTCATATTCATGAGAGTAAACTCTCAAATAAGGAAGCACGGATGGGAACTTTTTCATTTATATGCAAGTGCAAGGTCGCAAATGGGCAATCAAGCCACGCGTATAAGCCAAGCCATAAAAGTATGTCCCAATTGAGGATCAACGATCAGGTTTCATCGTGAGAAAGGTCGGGACTTGAGCCTAGCCTAATTAAGAGAGGATGAAATGTCAATATTGTATCATACACAATATGAAAACACAACAATGAACTCAACCGTGCGATTGTAATTATAATTTAATTTCGCACTTAACAGCTTTAACAAGTTCTAGAGTCAATAAAATGAAAAGCAAATCAGACAGACATGCTACTATGCTGGAAGAAGTCGGTTAATACATAAAATGTGTGACTAGACAATCTTCATTCAAAATTAAAATGGTCAAAGTTAGCCTTCTTTGTTTTCCACCAGTAGCTTGTGCAACTCTCTGGCCACAGCGTTGTAATTTCGCCTCTGTCATTAGCGTACCAGCTGCCGCAGGATTCGGCTCCCCAAATTGTCTTCTTCATTTCCGAATTAATGAAGTCCATACAATCGTCTTGCGCAGACTTCTTCACTTGAGTTTTGCGGGCATTTCTCCTCATCATTTCGCGAATCACTTTGATGCTGAAGTTGACTTGACATTCAATCATGAAAACGACGGTGTTGTGTCCAAGGGCCTAGTGCGTAAATACAATAATAATTATATTGTAAGATGCAAGATCATGATACGATTCTGATAACTGAGCCAACTTACAGTGTTCGGCCCAAGCAGAATAAAATGATTTGGCGCATCGTAGCACGTTGTTCCGAAATAGGTCCTTGGAGTCTCCTTTTGCCACAGGTCGTACATATTTACTCCATCTTTGCCGTAGATTTGCATTGGCGCAAAGAAATCTTGCACCGTGAATCCAGTGCAGAGAATCAGAACCTGCAAAAGGATTTATGGCGATGAATGAAAAGTGTAGAGTATAGAGTTAATAATATTAGTTTAACTCACGTCAAGTTTGGTTGTCTTCCCGTCCTCGGTGGTAATTGAATCGTCGTTAACTTTGATAATTTTGCTCGTATGTAGTTTCACATGTGACAGGTTGAAGGTTTTGAAGTAGCTTTCTGAAACCATGACCCGTTTGCACCCAAACCTAAACTTCGGAGTCAGCTCCTTCTGAAGTTGCTCATCTTTGACAACTCTTTTAATGTGCCCGACTGATTTCTTTTGGGCTAAGGCAAGCAATCGTAATGTGACTTATTCAAACTGCTGAGAAGTATATTCTGGCGCGTTCTTACCGAGCGTGTTCACAATACTCTTGGCTTTGAACGCCAAAATCAGAGCTTCTGCGGACAGGTAAATCCAGAAACGAAATAAGAGCATAATAAACGGGAAAATGGTGAACATCTTTTGAACCCACGCGGGGTAGTGGAACTGTGTGCGGTCTTCGACATATGGCGCCTTTCTTTGGAAGGAGTGAAGCTCCTTCACGTCTTTCGCAATGGACGGTATGACCTGAATCGCACTGGCACCACTCCCAATCACGCCAACGACTTTGTTTTTCAACTCGACGTCTGATTTCCATTCTGCAGAATGTATCAATGGAGCTTTGAATGAATTAAATTCTTTCGGATAATGCGGAAAACGGAGTGCGCCGGGCCCGTTGATTCTGCAAAAGTAATTCTTGTAAAAACTCTGACCTCCACCGGCTAAATTCGTTGTAGCACGACGACTTACACAATATCAAAATATGTTGACTTCTCCTTTCCCTCATTCTCATTTGCCAGCTTCGAAACCGTCACAACTCTCCATTTCTTCTTGTCTTCTTCCCATGTGAGCGACTTGACTGTGGTGTTAAATTGTATCTTTGAGTACAATTCGTACTTTCTTGCAACTTTTCTTATGTATTCCCAAATCTCTGGCTGCGGCGAGTAATGTTGTGACCAATCTAACATGGAATTTAAGGCTCATTACCGTAGTGTAAATTCTAAAAGCAAATTGCTGTAATCTTCATTTACTTGGATTAGGCTCGAATGAAAAGCTGTACAGATGACTCTGGACATCGCAGGCGCATCCAGGATAAGTATTGACCAACCATGTTCCACCAACGTCGTGGTTTGAATCGAAGATTGTGAACGAGTCGAGGCCCAATTGCTTCCTGAGTTGAATAGCGGCACACAGACCAGAAAACCTGTCACAACAGTTAAGAGTACACTCGAGGACAGTAACAGCTCGGCTTTAGACCTTGTGATATCAATTGGCTATGGAAGCGAAACTTACCCTGCCCCAACAATGCAAATCTTTGGCGTGTGTCCGTCAGGGTACGTAACTTTTGAGGGCATTTTGAATCTGAAGATAGGATACAGCTGGAGAAGTGCTCTGCAGGAACTGGCAAATTAGTTTGGTTCAGCAGTGTATTAAATTGGAAACTCAAAAATGCAATGTCATTGTGATCGTGGTGTTTATTTTTATCTTGTGCCGCATGTTACATAATTATGGCCCATTGGTTAGCACAGTTAGACATTCATCACGTAAGTATTGACTCTTGTCGTACTTGACGTTGGCCCATACATCATCTATATCTCATTATGAAATGAAACCGTTATTGACACAAGCGTACATACCAAAATGTATTCCGAATTCTGTACTCGCGCTCGAAGCCTCATCTCAAACTAAACTTTATTAATATGGTTATCGTAAACATTAACGTTCATTGTTCAAAGGTCATCACGTGGTTTTATGCCACTATTAATTTTTGAGTTTCTGTGTCATCATTGAATACCGTGACCGCCCGAGAGCATGTGAAATGGTGTTCATGTGGACTTTGACGACCACGTCCGCTATGTTTGTTGCATTTTGAAACTTTAAAATTGAACTCATGGCACATCGTTCGGAAGATAACAACAATGATTTGTAACTACGGGCGTTCTTCACATCAAAACATATTTCAATAATAATAATTGGATCCAGAAAAAGCTACGGAAAGGTCCATTTCTGCAACGCCAATTAGTCACTGAATGGGGCTAGGAGCCTTACTTTCCCTCTAGTTGCGTTGGAGAAAACTACTGTAACTTTCTCCGCACCTTGCAGATGGAACTTGAGTGCGTTGCCATCAATGCGTGAAACAGAAGTCATTTCAGGGGAACTCAAGCCTTGAAACTTCCTGGCGTCTGTGGTAAATTTTTACCACCTGCCATTCATCCAATTCGTGGTTTCTGGTTCCGAGAATTGCCACCTTTGTAATCGTAGTAAGACATCAAAAATTTATTATTTTCAAGCATATCACACTGAGACTCCTGTAATCAGAACTAAAAACTGTTTCAGACAACGGCGTCTCGAGCGTGAAGGACGCTAGGCACGAATTTCTGTAATTGCATGTCAAATGTTCCAATTATTGATTAAGTATAATGGTGGGATTGTTCAAAACTTGCAGTTTACTTTAATGGTGAACCCAAGTCTAAACTTTCCACGAATTACGAGTATAAAGACTAACTTGCACACAATCTAGCCAGTGACTGACGTCTGGGAGAGTGTAGAATGAGCGACAAAGTCGTGCCATGGGCAGACCGACCAGAAGGGAAACTTTATGCTCACATAAAATCAAAATCTGGAAATCTTTCTTGGTTTCATAATTAAAAACAATAATTTATATTTTACTCGTTGCATGGAGAAGGGAAGGGAAGGATCAAGATTGACACGATCAAGTTCAAACTTTGTTGGGAGAAAGTTTTTGGCATGTGCAATTTATATACTTGTCTTGCTACAAAATTTATATCCTGAAACATTACAAAAACTTTTTAATTATGAAATTCAGACGTTTTACGAGTTCAATTCCGAATATCTGATCAAAACTTAACAAAGTCTTTGCCTTGCCTTGACTTGATTTAAGTGGCTGCAGGCAAATTGTGGCCGCATGCTTGCCAATTCCAGACTTCATTAGCTTTGGGCTGTGGTTTAATAAACCAAGCAGCAGCAGAGAGTTGCGGATAAAGAAAGAGGCGGAAAGAAGCGCAGATCATCGACCTAAATCTGTCTCAAGTATTTTATTATTTAGCTTTCTCCACAGAAGACGCACTAAGTGGACTTCAGACTTCATGACCATGATGATGATGCTGGTCGCTGGTCGTTCGTCCCGGTTTACAAAAACTGGAGAGCAGGACAAGCTGGATGGCAGTTGGCGGATGTTTATAGAAAAGAATTGGATACAGCGGGCAATAAGAATCTATTAGCTCTTCACATTCGTGGATGTGGAGATGAAGAATAAATGGATTTGGATTTGGCTAATGGGTTGCTGTCCTGCTACGCAATGAGCGTCTCAGTTTCTTCATCCTTCGCTCTGAGTGTTTACTGAACCAGTTTTCTTTCTTCAACAACTATCATATCATAATCATGATCGCTTGAACGAAATTGTTATTGCAAAGTCGTCAACTGATGTCGGCTGGCTGTAAATGCTTCACATCGCTTTACGACGAGGCCGTCTACTGGGCTGTAACAGGATTAAAGCAATTCGAGACTGTTCAGCAGCGCATTTTGAGGGAATTAGAATTCAAAGCAATGAAGCCATGCATATGATCATGGGGCCATGAAGAAAGTTTTATTGTCAGGCTACTAAATTATTAAATGTCCTCTTTTAATAACGGCCATCAACCTCGTTCGCGGTCGTCATGAAACTTCTTAGACTTTTGAAACATGAAAACTGAAGGCCGCGTCATGTGGATATGTTCACGAGTTCCCTTTGACCACCATTCGTCCAGGACGACGATCTCCAAACTACAAAGGATATAAGCATCGAAAATGGCGCTTATATCACTAAGTACAAGGCAAGAGTAGGAGTTCACAGTATTCTTTACTACTGCAGTGACGACAGCAATAACACGTCTTGTTTCCTCTGACATCAATCCATGTAGGCATTGCATTAGTTGTGAATTACGATGACATTATGAGATGGAGACGAAGAAAGAAAAGCCTTGAGTGAATCGCAAATATCAGGCGGCAGCGGTAGCACTATGAGAAAACAGACGCGTCTGGTTTCTTTTTATACCCTCTTCATATCTTATTGCTGTGATCTTTTCTTAGCAGCACAGTCCATCTTTTCTCCGTACAATTGCAGCGCTATGCCATTACGCCTTTGAAGAGCGTCCGCTGAAGATATCCACGACACCACTATACTGCATTGCACAGGAGGATCAAGCGAAGCAGTGGTACGTCTCAATCGAAGATCCATTTCACTTATGCTGCATGACATTCCTGTTCCGCTCTTCCCTTTCCCGGTGAACGTTTTATTGAATTGGAGTCCGGAATGATGCTTCATTGAAATGATTCTTTACGTGGCATGCCAAATAGCGATAGAATGGGCATTAAAAAGAGGTGTCTGCCACCAATATCTCAAGTGGAACAAAATTTATGGCCGATTCCAGTAATTTATTGGAATCAATATCAGTTGTCAATAGGCAAGTGGGAAATACCTTCTTCCGAATGAAATTATGGCCTACCTAGCAGTCTGTCCCGTCCATCACGGACACCAACTCGTACACATTCGTCATGGCAATGACCATGAGGCATGAGCCACAAAGTTTGAGATAATGAACCATTTTGACTCTCATTCTCAAATATTTGCAACGGCTTCTAATTGGTTCCCGCCCGTCCGTGCATGAAACTGCAGCTTGGCTATTTTCTGGGATCCGTATAAATAAACTCAGTTGAATTTGTTAAATTCTTAATTGAGTTGTGATTTAGTTAATACCTTGGAGGTACCTCACCTGTTTTGCTGTATCCGTCCAGAGATAAGACATGGCTACGTGTTTGCATCTTTAAGTGCAGTGACTTTAGAGCATTTATCTGGCATAGATTCCTGCCACAATGTCCACCATTGCCAAGGTGCTTGGGCTTAACTACACTTTATCGAGCAGCGCTTGGCGCTGCTGGGAAGTGGTGGAAAATGTAGCCCTTGAGCCCCTGATCTCGAAATTGGGAAAAAAAGATTTGGCGCTCGCGCCCCTAGGCGCCAGGAGGGGGCTCCAAAGATTGGGGTTAGGTTAGGTTACACTCGAGCGAAGCGAGAGCCGCGATGCGTTCCCACAGAGTGGGACCGGCGTAGCCGGAGCTTAGCGCCCAGCGGAGCTTTAGGTAATTCCAAAACATACACGCATGGCAATAGTGAAACAATTCAAAAATTCGAATGTCCACATTTCCCAATTGGAATGTTGGACGAAAACTTAATTTTCTCGGACCCCATGTGTTTCCGCCAATAAATGCTTTCAGATTCTTGATCAGCACGTCGAGGACTATCACTGTAAATTTTCAGCCCGATCGGACGAGGTCGAAGCATACGAAGGAAGACCATGGATTTCACCTGCGACTTTCTCAACCCCCCCCCCCCCCATAACTCCGCCATAGGAGTCGAGCGCCAAATTTTTTTTTCCCACTTTCGAGATCAGGGGCTCAAGGGTTACATTTTCCACCACTTCCCAGCAGCGCTTCGCGCTGCCCGCTAAAGTGTAGTTGTTCCGATGCTTGTATGCCCACGTCAGCTCCTACCCACCATTGCTCGACGTGGAATGGCTTCCAAACCCAAAGCTTCTATATGGCCGCCACCAGCAGCATGGGCTCCGAAGCGAGACCCAAAATTGTACGAGGATTTGTCCAACAAGCAGCGCAAAGACCAAGGCTTTCCATGTCTTTACGAAACGGACGAGCTGCTTCCTGACGCTCTGAAGGCTAAAAGTTCATCCGTCAATTCAAATCAGTGCCTCCCGAAGACGACGCTGGGCGTGGCCATTCTAAGAAGCTGTTCAATCTTAAGACAAGCTCCAAAATTTAGGTCGAATCGCGCTTCATTGTGGACTATGGGTTCAATATCACCATCGGGGACAACTTCGCCAATTTCGACTGCTGCTCCTTGGACGCCGCCCCAATTACAATAGGAAAGAACGTCATGATTGCACCCAAAGTTAATTTGTTTGCGGCCACTCACCCACTTCATCCAGTAGAGCACATGGAGTACCAACTGGCTAAACCAATCACGATTGGAGATAATGTCTGGACTAGAGGTGGTTCGACCATTTTCCCAGGAGTTACACTTGCCGAAGGCGTAGTTGTCGCTGCAGCATCTGCTGTCACCAAAAGTGTGAGTTGAGTTTATAAATTATAATTGTCACGCCATGAAGAAATCTCTAGCCAAGTATTTTCTTAGGTGCCAAAATTTTGTGTTGGTGGGAATCCTGCTAAGATTATCAAATACCTTCCAGGATCCGACAAGCCAAAGGATCTCTAGCGACCGTTGACCGCGTCTTCGAATCCTTGAGTCATACGACCTGCCAATCCAAAATCTAGTCAAGTATGTGAATGCCAAAATGCCTACAAACCAATCAAAGTAAGCTACTAAGCACCACCCATGATATCTTTAATTTTCTGATGCACTGCGTAATCGATTCCTTCAGTTCCAACATAGAAAGTTTAGTGCAAGTTTGCCCACTCCGCTGATGCAGTTTGAATTATGAAAACTTGCCCTTCCAGTCTTAAAGTTTATAATGAAATTGAATGTCAGCAGTAGGCTGTTACTTTTCCTCATCAGTCACATTCAGAATCCTTCCCAGAAGAGTCTTGCACTTGACTTTGTGGTGACTCTCATCGCCACTTGTAACTCGTAGGCTAGTGGGAGTCAAGAAGTAGAAAAGTTTTAATATATTTGTTGTTTATTCATACAGAGATTCCCAAGAGAGGCTGTGGGAAAGTTAAGGGGTTGAACTCTCCAACTCCTGGTTCTGCTTCTCCAACTCCAAGTTGTAAATGTTATCTTTGCGAAGATTCCATTCATTTTACCGGCGCTCCGAGGAGACGGAGGACTTGAAACCACTATCACTAATTGCTTTCAACATTTTAATTTAAAACAATTTCTCGAACCTTTTGAATTCATTTTCCAGAATCTCTTAAGTACAGTTTTGGATGCGGTGCGGTTAACAAATCTTGGCACCTTCCAACACTGCATTGCCGAATGTATAAATTCAAATCTACTCCGAGATTTCTGGAGAGAAACTTTTGCCCTTTTTCATGTAACAGTGCTTGATGCCATGCCATAGTCTAGTTTAATTTGAACTTGTCCAATGCTGACTCTGCATTTGTAAACGACCCTGCCCTGGCTTTGTTGATGGCACAATGCCTTCATGGTTTTTTCTGTTTTGGCTGGAATCTGCCCTGAAATCTGCAAAATGATGTTTCATGTGTTCTTCCTCCTTTCGCAATAAAAACTTGCACCGCCATGCCATCGCCAAGTCTTGGACGACTTTTCCCGTCGTCATTTTGAAAAATCACTTTCTGTCTTGTTACTAATCCGCCCATTCGTATTCCGCTCATTCATTATGAGATTATACCGTGTGTTCAGTGTTCAATGACGCGTCGGTATCCAATTCTGGTCGTATGCATGCATGCGAGGAAGAGAAGATTGATAAGAGCCAAATTGATAGTCTACTTTCCATCTCCATTTCTTCATTCTTCTCCCGTGGACTGTAAACTCATGTCGGCAGTGGAATTCCTGTCTGCTGCACACATACGCCTGGCTTCATTGTGCTCTTAATGGAACCATCCATCTTGCAGTAATATTTGTCTTCGGTTCAATCAGGTATGGAATAATGTAAATGCTGCTGGCTGGAATTATGAAGCATATCTATTTTTATGCTCACAGTTCAATGCTCGGTCGTGGTTCATTTTAAAGCTCGATGTAGAAAGATCGTTTTATTATGATTACGCAGAAATTGGGTTACAAGAAATATTACTTCGACTATCACCCACGTCGTCTTTGTTATACTTCTTCCGTGTACTGCACATCAAAACCAATTTCTCGGGGAAGGTTCATCATTTATAATTTTGGGAAGCCAGTTTGAAGGCGCATCCTCCCACGCATCAGTCCCACGTCCATTACACACGGTGAAAGGGACTCTAATTCATGCCGGCGGTGGTCGTACGTATTTCCCCGCCGCAAAAAGGGCCGTAAATAATCTTTAAACGCACACCAGTTTGCTGTTTATGCCCCCATTGCCGTCGAGAAGCTATCCACCCAAGGAATAATTCGATAATAATACCACATTTTGTTGACAATAATTACAAGAATAATTTCTCGCTAAAGAGATTCACCGGAACCGAAATTCTAAACAAGCAGCCCGCGAAGACAAGCTGAATGGGCTTCGGAGGTCTCACACAGATCCTGAAAATAGCGCATTGGGGAATTTTATTCTGGTGCTACGGACGCGAGGTCCGACATAAACGAAATGCTGTGGCAGTTCAAAAGCGAGTATCAAATGGACCTGATATCGTGCGCATGGTTTAAAAGTCAGCCTGGTTGCTGGTTATTCGTTGCTGCCGGTGCCATTGATTTAATTTTACGGTTTATCGCCTGAATTACCGGAAGCATACCCATACACATAATCAAGTCCAATTCACACGCATCCTTCCCCGTGCAACTTTGTAACTGGGTCAAGAATGGCTGAAATCTTACAGCTTACAGCTCAAAACTGTGCACGAGTTGGAGTCACAACTGTGGCAGCCAATTAAAAAAGAAATTAGGAGGATAAATCCCCCGCAAGAACTTTTGAGATCGCGTTCCTCTTGACTCAATTTTTTCACTGTCTCGATTTCCCTGAAGAATTCAAACCAATTATGACTTCAATCTTTGGTTCATAAGGAGGCCCGCCTGAGCCATTGTCTGAATCAACTTTTCCCATTCTTCGTCCAAGTCAAAGTGCCAACGAAATTTAATTTGATTTTTTCATCTTCCTGGAACGTGCGTGCATTTCATGAAACTGTGCTTGCGCCGTCCCGCCGCTACTTTACAATTTGCTCAAAGGTTGGGGCCTTGGGATCATCATCAATGACAGCCCTCAGACAAAAATCTCGCCTGGGTTTCCCGAAGATTCCCGGAATGAAGTCTTTTGTTTAATATTTCTAATAATTTTCTCTGGAACATTTTGCATTAAGAACTTCGACTTGAGCTCCCTGAGCTCAGTCAGTGCAAGTCCGGAAGGAGTCGTTAAAGAGTTGACGGAAAGAAGCACAAAGTGTTCACTGCGCCTTCATTCATTTCTTCCTCGGCTAACCCCATTTTCCAATATCTTCTATGCCTTCAGTCATCCTGTGCACTGATCGGCGCTCTTTGGAGATAGTTTTGCAGTTCACACAGCGTTTAATAATAATTTCACTCTTGTCTTACCCCTTTCACTGGAATTTGGAGAAAAAGTCTAGTGAAGTGATTGCGCAGGGGAAAGTTTAAAGAAAAAGTTGGACAAGTTGTAAGTTGGCCAGGCCAGCCATTATTACGAGCAAGAATTTTATTAGACTGCTGGCTCAGAAGACAGAGAGTAAAAAGCAATACACAATACACTCGGAGTTCGAGCCTAATAGTAGTTAAAGTCCAGAAAAAGTTTTGCAAAGGAATATAATAACTTAGAACCTCCGTCGGCTTGTTCGCAGTCACTTCAATGAAACGAGACCTGAAAGCACAAAGCACGCTAAAAGGTTTGCTCACATACCTTTTCTAAATAATTGAAGTCGATCAGTTTAGCAATGCAACGAGTCCTTCGTATCAGTTGTCTACTGTTCTATGAAGTTATCGCTTAGATACTGTTTTCCCTCGCCCTCGCTCTTCAATCGGATGAGCGGACATTTGAAATTGCTTAACATTTCACCAAGGAATGCCCAGATTCCAATTCCCTCCTGGTTAATCCCCGGTTTGCTTCTTCTCCCGCTTCTGCGATCAGGAGGAGTGAGCCACTTAAAGCAGACGGCGACAGTCGTAGTCGTAATTTCCCTGCTCCTCGGATTTGTATCATTTATCCAGACTCTTTGCCGGTCGTGGTCCCAGCAGAACGAATTGCACTAATATTTTACGTTTAGTAGGCCGAATTCTTTTAGCATGCCATGAATAAAGTTTAAACTTTTTTTTACATTCATGCGAGATGCGAATTTTTGTGCGAAAAGAATCCAGAGTTTTGCCAACTGCAAGTAACACATAAATCTTGATGAATGGAATGCTTTGCATAGAATTAAATTGGGATGAATAACTTTGCTCTTACAATTACGTCAATTACTGTGACCTACTAAAAAGAGTCAGCCATCTGCTCGAATCATCTGCAATTTATTTTGCATTTAGTGTCAGCGACGCCATTAGCCTTTAGCCCGCTCCGGAATTTCGCGTAAGTCGTCAACATCACGCCAAGACAACTTTATGAAACAAATGAGAAGTGCGTCATGGCATCTTTTATTCTTTTCATCACGCTCTTCATTGTGCAGAACAATGAGAATTATTACCGCGGAACGAGGAATCGGACGGAGTCGTTCAGGCCCTGAAATTGCACTACAGAGAGTCTTGAAACATTTCCTGCGCTGTGAACGCGGTGCGAGCGCGAGAATGCACACGTGAATACGAGTGTCTGTGGCAGTGGCAGGAGGAGAAATGAAAACCCATTCAAAGAAAATCTCATTTAAGAAATCCTATTCCCAGTTGGTTTTGGCTTTGGTTGGATCTCTCTGCCGTGTTCTGTACTCTTGCTGCGTCTGCCGTCGGTGCCGCTCTTATTTCTGGCCTGCTGGTGTTTGTTATAACAATAAGTTCAGGTTGGATGAGTTCGGTCGACCATGTGAAAGATTGACGCTTTCTCTTCTGCTTTCTCTCATCTTAATCTCACTCTGGAGGTGAGCACTGAACAGAACACAAAAATAAGAGAAGAAGAAAAGAAAGGTGGAGGTTCCGTTTCCATTGTTTCAACACGCTTTGAGACTGGTTATTATTACACACTCGGTGTTGAAGAACCAGGCGCAGCAGAGAAGAAAAGTATGAAGCAGCAGAAGCAGGAAGCATCTTTGAAGTCATTGAGCTACACACCGCCGCCGCCACCAGTGCACCTCTGACTCTGTGTGATCTAATCTTCTTTGATGGTTAGAATTAAAGGCCATTCTAATTAAGTTTGGCAAACTATTCGCACCATCAAACTTTCTAAATTTCTCCTCTATCGGACATTAATACAGTAAATCTCTTTCGCTGTCTCTTGCGTCTGATACTCTGATTCTCTCCATTGACTCATTGTGTGTGAGTTGAGCCAACGACTCGACGTAATGTGTACGAGTGGGGTCGTTGAAAACAATCCATTTCACTCAACTACTTTAACAAGTCGACGCACCGCCACACTTTATCATGACATGGCATAGCACTGCTTTGGCTCTGGACAGAGTTCAGAAGTGTATAAGCTCAATTTATTAATTCAAGAGATCATTCCATGTAACTATCAACATGATGAAATTTCAACTTTCAGTCCCGAGCTTAAGTGCTATTCATGCATTAGCGTCACAGGATGCGTGGGGATTTCAACATTAATTTCTTACCTCGAACGAGACGGCTATAGAATCCGACCAATTACAAATACAGCTGCAATTTACTGGGAAGCGAAGGATGCATTTCCTTTCAGTGCATTGGACGCTGCTTTCTTGCAATGGCCAATGTCCGGTCTCTCCGAATTAAGGTTTCGGACCGACCCAACCAAACTTACTCAGGCGATTAATGCGCAATCCATCACTTGGGCTTTTAGATTGCGAGTTTGAAGTTTATAAAAACAAATATTGAGGAGCTGGCCAGGCGGGCTTTGGGCAACGACCACGACGTTGGTCGACGATGATGATGACAATAACAAGTTGCGTGAGACAAAATATCCTTCCCGTGTCAGGCAGTTGAAGCAAAGATAGCTGCTTTCACTGCTCGGTGGTCTGAATGACAGGAAATATGAAAAGAAATCGTCAATTTAGTGTGTGGCAAAGGATTTGGAAGAAAGGACTGCTGCTGGGAAGATTATAAGATGGAATTGAAAGCGATTTGACCAATTCACAAAAAAAGAAAGACGCTGTCTTGGCAAAACGGACAACATGTCGTCATCATCATCAGTCATCTGCCAGCACTCATAAATTGTACATGAGTTATGTTATTGTGCTGGTCGATTGGTGTGCAGGCATTCCGCCAAGCTTCAGCCTCAACCTGGCATGACAAAAGGAGTGAGATTATTGAAGAAAGCAAAAACGACTATACTTCGTCCTGTGAGAATGGGATTTCATTTTATCGATAACCCTCCGTTGGACTGGCAGTTCGAATGCTAGGAAAGGAAGTAGACTCGGGCAAAAACATGACAAATGTGCAAAGTCCATAAAATTATTAGTATATTAAGAAAACTATTTAATGTTCGATGCAGACAGTAGTGAGGGTTCTTTAATGTACAGCGCAACACATGGCAGTCAGGGCCTTCTTCATACTCCTGAGCCTCAATGCGCCCGCTCTGGCCAATAAACCCTGAAATTTTAGTGCCTCACGGACTGCTGCCAACGTATCAGATTCCACTCAAAGCGAACGAGATGGCTCGGCTCGCTGACGTGAAAGGTGAAAATTTCAATATTTTCAATTCACAACGACGGTTGTTCAAAGTGCGCTGCCATTATTGCATGCAAATACAGAAAGCGGCTGTTGCTTTTGAATGACAGGACGGCTGAGCGGAAAGGCTGCATAGACGCATAACATGACCACAGGCAAAGGGAGGATGATCGAGAGTGCATTAATCAAATTAGTGTTCCTGGTATCGAGGAAATGGAAAGGTACAAAAGGCTTAAAGAGAAAATCATATTAAACTAACCCAAACTCTGAGCCAACTCGAGCTGAGGTTTACAGATTTTTTGCCACACTTTCTACTTCTACGTTGTTCACTAAACCCACTTCACCCACCACGAGTGGGTCCCAGTTTCTGCAAGTTACGAGCAGAAAAAAATCCGTGAACGGATTAAGTTTGATTTTTTTCCAAGTTGCTTGCGAAGGAAAGTAGGTGTGTTTAAACTCGGCTAACGTCTCCCGGCCCGGTTCTTTTTCATACATATTGCACAAGGCGCAAGAGATCCGATGAGAAGTAGAAGACAGGTCTAAGATTAATCGTACAAAAGTAATTTGTCACACGGAGACGACGCAGAAAAAGCAAAGTGAAACTGCGGTCTTCAAAAACTGGGAGCTGCGAAAACACACCTTTGTGGATTTTTCGCTTGCTAGTACATGTAGCAGCCAGTTGGGATTGATAAGTGTAAGAGAGTTACCGGGGTTTGTGTATATATGTCTTAATTTTGCAGACGAGAATTCGGCTTGGTTCTTATATTCTGGCTTGCTATGCAACGGGTGCCCATTTCAACTGTTACAAAGCTTGCATAATTGCTTAAACCGTCGCAAGTCCGGTTAATTACAGCTTAGATGGTCGTTGAATTAGAAGCCTAGTAGTAGATATATACTTGCAGCTCACCAGTACAATCAAATCCGACCAAGGACCATAACATTACAATTCGAACAAGACGCATCACATGGATGATGGGTGAGCGGATGCACAATGTAAATAACTTGTCCATGCGCCCTTCTAATCAATATTCTTCCATCTTTGTTTCCAGCTCCAACTTCGCACTAAAAGTTTCCCTCTCTTCGTCTTGAATATCCCGTTCAATAATGTTGACACAAGTCTCCAGTCCCTGCGAGGTTAAGGAAGGGAGACAGCCAGTCGTCTAAATTTGATTAATTTAAAGAAATCAGCTATAGGAAGGGTGTAAAGGGAGATGCAAGAGATTAGAACTAATGGAAAATATAAAATTGTGTCATAAATACGTGTTCGAAGCACGAAAGGAGGGGAGCACGAATTGAGAGCAGGTTGTTGGTATTCATGAAGCCTAGCTTAAATTTCCATGTTTAAAGTCGAAATTGAGCAAATACGTCTCATCAAATACCTACTGATGACGAAGATTACGACAACGTAATCAAACGATCCACAAACGGTAGCATGTACACGTTAATTGAAATTCTTGGCATGGAATTACACGATTGCGACTGAAGTCTTGAAGAAGGAAATGGAAAGTGTCTTGATTAAAACGGTGCAGCTTGCAACATGTGCCTAGACGACAAAACGCGATCGAGCTTTTGGGCCGGTGCAATGTGCCAGAGACAACCATCCAATTCATCTCGGAAATTGCATCTGCACTCTGCAACTCCGCACTGGAGGCTTAGACCAGATTACAGCTGTCATACGCGGAGCGAGGGGCGCAAGTGAACTGCACGACAGGATAATGTATATCGCAATTATTCATTCGTAATTGAATGAAATGTCCAAACTTAGACTTTTTGACTTGACTCCATGCTGAAGCTGAAGTTGAAACTCTTGAAGAAGTCTGAGACGTGAGCTGTGTACGAAGCCCGACTGTGTGTCGAGAAACTTTTCTGTTAATTAAATTTAATTCGGATGCAGCGGTCCAGTGCAACGAACCGCCTCCGGAAAAACAGTACGGATCTACTCATCTATTCAGCTGCTGCGTCTGGTTTACGCATTATAGATTTTGGTCAGTAGTCTTGGCCGCGCGCGGAACTGAACCAATTTATGGAAAAGACTGGGCGTGAAGTCGAACACCGGAAAAATTCTCATCTTATCGTCCTCTTTAAGGGAATTTTGCCTCGTGTGAGTGTCCACATAACTCAAGTGATCTTCGTAATTTGTTCTGGTACGAAAACGTAAACCCAACAAGGAGCAGTCTCGACGCTCGACACATGTGTGTCAGGAATGCGTGGAAGTGGAAACAAAGTGGAAAAGCCATAAAAACATACTTAATGGTCCTCCAATAATTACAGCCATAAAACATTGGTTTTATCATTTCTTTTATCATTTAAATGGCTTTTATTTCAATTGAAATTCTTCCTTTGTCTCACATTCCCTGGAATGCTCATGTGCTTTTTTGTGTGCGTGTAGCAAACAACGCAACGCGAGGAAAATAAGGAGCCATAAATACTCAAAACAAATCTTTTACTTTCTGTTTCGCAGCATTCGCACTGCTGTGCAAGATGCGTGTGAGAAATTCTTTCCTCCATGTAATGTAAGACGGTTGATGCTGGAATCCAATTCTGGGTTAAGGAATGCCTTTCATAATTTATTCTTTGCATGCATGTTGCAATAAGCAATAAAATTAAAAGTCGACCTGTTGTAAGTTTGCATAAACAGTTGTTCCAAATCTCTCCACGTTACGTTCCTGGCTAATTTGATACGCCAATATTCTGTCGTGAATTGCTTATACCCTTTAAATTCTGGATTCATGCAAGCTTTGTTGACGTTTTCCGTCATTATAATTTACTATTGTGTGCAAAATATCCATCGTAGAAATGAAAAAGAAACGCCATGCTGTTACCCACATATACTTTCAGCTGAAGATAAGTAAACAATCGTATTTACTGAGCATATTTATTTGCGATGATGAAAAATTGCCTTCATTCTTCCTTGACATATATCAAATAGCATATTTTGCAACGCGTCTGGCACATTCCTTTCCTTTCCGCTACGTACACGGTGACAGTTTTAACGCACATACGCATTCCACACTTGAACTGATCTGATTTTGACCCACGTTTAACTGAGAGTGGACTTCGACCTTCGACCTGCTCTTCATCAATTCACTCCTCCGCACCTTGTCATCCAACTTCCTTTAATCTCGCGTTGTGTCGAGGACGTTGGAGTTAAGTCCCAACAGACAGCATGTGGCACATACCACATAACGTGGACAAAGGCTGAACTTTAGGCCCATGCCCATGTAATAAATGCATGTAAAGTTAATGCGATTTTCCTCACACATCAACCATTCCGTCGTTACTCCGAAATTCGGATTGGGAACTGTTCAATATTCCGATCGTGTTTCGTGAAGTGTTAGCTTAGTTCAGCTTTACTCCAGGCACACTGCTCACCCACACTTTCACCATTCGCCGTGTTGAAAGCAAAGATTACCTTCACTCGTCCTCATTGCTGGCTTGCCGTTACCGTGTGCAATGCTGCAGCGAAGCAGATACATTAACGCTGAAGCATATGCTCTTTGATCGAAAAAATAAAAGAAGCACGTACACTATACATTTTACCCATCGGCACTGGGTTAGTTGCACCAGCATTGCCAATCTTGCAACTGCTACCGCTACTAAAGTCTGCTGCTGCACAGACATGGACTCGAATGTTTTGCACACAGAAGACCGAAGACTCAACACACTTTTAAACTTCACGTACTCGCTCCATAGATTAGTCAAAACTAAACTAGAACTAGAACCAGTCAGCCGGAAGCAAGCAGTCAAATCCTGGTGGCTAACGCCGCTGTTGCGTTGTGTTTGCTTTCTTCGGTTCCTTGTGAGAATTATCGCACCTGTGCCGCCATCATCACTGTAAAAATGAATCGTATTTCTTTTTCTGCCTCGATAAAATTACATTTCATTCTATTTGTACTCCCACAAATTATTTTGATCCAGACTCACGCACTCGCATGCTTTCTCGGAGCGTGAAGACATACAACTCTATTATTCTATTACAGGAATTATTTTGTTCCGTCGCATAGGCTGTTTATCTTGCACGGTGACAGCAGCAAAGTTGGCTAAAGGATCGTAAAGATTCCTTCCTTGCGATGATGCATCAATTCTTGCACTATAATGGAACAACTGAGCGCTTCCAACGAAGAACCCCGAATTTCGATAAGGAATTCTTAGATATGGTTAGACTAAAACAACGGACACTTTAATTAAAGCAACTCAATTAAAATTAAGGAAGTGGTACAAGTTTAACACGTTAAATTAAGTGCCTTAACCAAAATCTATTCTAAATCGGCCTCATCTTCATTCTTCTCGTCATCCTCCTTTGAATCTTCTGACTGCAATGAATACATTGTAAAGAGTGCTTCGTAAAAGTTCAAGTGTCCCCCACTCAGAAATTCCAGCATTTTTTTTTCAAATCCTGGACCTTCGCTTCAGCCAATCGCTGATTTCCATTGTAGGCACGGTTGGGGCTTGTCTCATCGGGGCGGGCAAACTTCCTGTCGTCTTGTCTTGGATTTATTTCGTGTGCATGCCAAACCTGCTAAACTCACATCATTTCACGTGAAGTTTTTCCAACATAATGTGTAAATATTACATGTCCGTGCGTCTACCGTGCAAGTAGATAGTTTTCGTTTGTAGAACTCTACTGGTACCACAATTCTCTGTAACTTTGAGGCTAGGTGTTGACAGCAAAACAGCGCATTTTTTAAAATCCAGGATTTTGCCAATCTCCAGCCAAGAAACTACGAAATGAACTTCAGACCTTGCGCTTGTGATCACAGTCTCAATGTCTGCTGGAACCAAAATGTTCATTTTTCTTTGTCAGGTTTCGATATTGCCGAAGTCCCGGTCGCAGGTATAACTTTAACTGTGGCCAGTGGTAAAGAATTTCTGCTCTACGATGGTGAAGTACAGAGGGTTGCCCATTCGTTTTGAGACGACTTTGAAAATGTTACCTGGCTATGTGTATCGACGATGTATCTGGTTTATGTTCTCCACGTTGTAGCCCTGATTCTTGACTACTGCCCTGAGCCTAATTTTCCAACTTTTAAATGTCCTAGTCACCAAATTTTGATCTATGTTGGACCATTCGTCTTTTCAAACCTTCTACATTCCATTCAGCGATTTTGGTCGGCGGCGAAAAAGTCTTCTTCTCAAATACCCGAATCCAAAAAAGTTTAATGGACTAACATCCGGAGACTTTACTGGAATTTCCCTGTTTTTTTTATAATGGTCACTCCAAACCTCGCATTTATATCAGTTGCGTATGCTTTAGTTTTCGGGCGGTATGGGATGTGCCCTTGTCATGGTGCACCTTCACCTTGGACAGCACCCCAGGGTGCAGGCGCGGGAGATCTTCTAATAATGGTTTCAAGACATCGTCAATATGGTATTACGCATTTACCTTTACTTTTTTGGCACTCGGATTAGTCTTAGTGTCCCACGCCCTGTTACCGCACCAGTCACCATAAATGTTTTTAAAAAGTTCTCATGGTCAGCCACCCAATCTTTCAGTACGTCCTGGCCTTGTCGCACATAACATATTTTTCTTTTACCAGCACGATTCAATAACCCAAACATAGCCTCGTCCAGCGTCACAACATATTCCCATTTGGAGCCAGACAAAAATTTTTCGTATAGTTTTTTGCAGTTAGTCTTGCGGTTGGCTCGGTGATGCGGCAGTACCTGGTGAACTCGAGATTTTTTACCCAGGCCCGTGATTATACGTTGCAATGTCTGTCTTGACACTTTTACTTCACGTGCAATGTAATGGGTCTCATAAACTGGAAGTCGTTTATTGTGTTCAATGATGTCCGACTTCAAGGCATCGTCGACTCTGTTTAGTCTGTTCATGTGCAGTCCTCGTAAATCTCTTGGATTGATGTTGCCAGCTTTGATTTTATTGGAAACTGTGCGAAGTCTGTAAGTTGGGCACTACAATAATGATAATGATAAATTAATTATTATAATTATTATCTAGGAGATTTATGAAACGAAGTGACGCACTACCGCTTATCAGTAATTTCGAGTTGCGTCAATACATCACATTCCATTTCCATTACCATTAACTCAAGATCTTAATTTCCCTTCTCCCAGCATCAGCCAACACCAGGCTCAAACATGCTGCCTTGGTTTTCTCATCGTCGTCCGCACAGCAGACTTGAAATAATGGCAGTAAGAGATAACAAAAGACTGTCTCTCTCCGACACGACTGACTGTTAGTATGGCAGTCGGAGATTAGCCACTCCAATCGACAGCAGTGGCAGAGCAGTAAAGTGTTCAGCAGTTCAGCTGAACTTATTTCAAAAGTCACTTGTGCGCGTAAGCTTTGAATGTCCATTGTCTTTCTCACTATGCTTTATCTTATTTTGCCCATGTTCCATTTCTTGCGGAAGAATTTCATTTCTTAAATGACGGAGCAGCAACAGCACTCCTCTTTGTACATGTACATCGCGCAGCATCTGCATCGGTTGTATTGTGCTCCTGGAACCTGAAGTTCTAGCACAAGCAGACGGTTCATTCTTCGCTCCATTTACAAGCGTTATCTTCACATCATCTTTACTCTGTGAATATTTTACAATGTCCTGAAAATTGATAGAGCAGCGTCCTGCGTGCTATTTGCAGGTTTCGGTGTTCTAACGACATGGAATATCGTTTCGCCGTTTACCGATGTGTCAAATCACTGCTTGCTTTGATGGCGAAGGCAGCCACAAAGTCAAAGTTGTGAAGGAGCGTGCTGGTTGCGGCCATGTCCTGTTGGGTCTGTGCCTGAGAAGATACGAAGATGCCACATCATGTCTGCCTGTGCTTGATGCAACTTCCTCGTAGCAGCCGCGTCGCGAGTGTAAACTTGGTTTGGTTTGGGGAATGAGACTCCACGTTTGATTTTGATTGATGAGTTTTCTTCTCCACTTCCCGTTCCCGGCTGCTCTTCTTTGTAAACTCAAATAATTCAACTTTATCTGCACCGTTATTAACTGCCTTCCTCCGTCGCTTCCCGTGAGTTTAAATATTTTGGCTTCGTGTGCAAATCTTATCACCAACACTTGGAAGGAACCGTCGTTGCAAAGGGAAATGACTTGCCTCGTGTGATGGAACGTTGAAAAGCCGAGAAATGGGAAAATAATTAACAATTTAAGCACAAGTCTTTAACACATTCGCGAATGTGAAGTGAAGAAAAGGCGGTTTAGATTCGTGGATTCTATGGTTAGTTGCCTTTCCCAAGCATCCCTCATTTGCTACCATTTGCTAATTCAGATTGATTGCACTGGTCATTATCATTCGCGAAAGATTAGGAGATTGTAATTTCTGAGTGACCTTCAGCGACTTGGGAGTTGAATAGATTTCAAACAGCGGATGCCTTAGAACGAAAGTTCGTCGGCCGACTTTCACTTTCCGTCGCGTATTCATAGTCTCGTCCCGACAGAATATTCTCCGGCTATTGTACGCGAATAAATTACAGAGTCCAGCCGTGTCCTCCATCATTATCATTACATTATGAAACATTTTACTATTTGGCCATTCCACATTTCCTCAGATACTCGAGCGAACTACTAACAACATATTTGTACTACAAAGCCTCGAGAGCGCCACTAATTCACGTAAACATTACTGCGAGATAGAGACAGAAACGCACGCACCGTCTCAAGTCCGCGTATCTTCCGTGCAGTCAGTCGTGTAGTGCAATGGTGCTAGTTGCTTTCCTTCGTCTACTGCTTTTCTCCTGTTCACAATCCCAAGTCAAAAAGAACTCCAGTGAAAAGTCCGTGTCTCTCCTCCCCTCGCTCGCGAGAAACAAGTGCCAGTTCCAGTGTCAGTGCGTGCAATGCCATGGTTGAACTAGAGACGGAGACTGCTGAACTTTTCTCTCACTTCACGTTTTTCTCCGAGGCAGTGCAGGCAGACGGCTACTAGGCCCAGTTTCAATTTGGAAGCGAACCGAGAGTCAGTGTCAGTGCAGTGCAGTCGCAGTTAGAAGTGGCTGGTTTTGGCAAAAAATCTTTTCTCGTCTCTGTGCGTCTCTCTTTAAAACGAAGCGAGTTAAGTTTTCGGGCTACAAATCTCGTGTCTCGTGCATCATCCTCCTTCTCGCATTTGTCATCCACGCTGCTTGTAACAATATAAATCAATTCTGCGTACTTTCTCGGAGGCTATCTCAACATCTACGGAAGAATCCTTTCGTTTTAGTTGGAAGCTGTACGGTTGAACTGTGCCAATGTTCTTGTGACTGGGTCTGCCACAGATTAAGCGACAGTAATTGAAGATTGATTTTGATGTGGACAATAAGCAGCTTTGCCGGTGACGAACGCAATTAGAGGCTTGAACGTTTTGTGAAGCCGCAGCCGCAAGTGTTAATGCAATTTACGCTTCTAAGTGAACGACTACAAAGGAAGTCAAGTATTTCCACTTCCGCAACCGAAGCCAACCTTCATCGTTGTCTCTAACCTTTCGGATCATAATCACAAACATTAACATCAGCACATCAACATCACTCTCTACGGGTCTCAGTGCTCCCTTCTCTTCTAGGAAATTTATTTAATTAATTGGACACTGCGCTCTGTGGAGGCTACAAAGGACGCAACGCTCGCTTTGATTCAATTACTGTAGACTCTGAAGAGACTATTCATTTGTTTATGTGCAAATAACAAATATTAGACTTCCTGCAATTTCAATTCACTCACTCAGTTTGTGGATTTCAATTCCGGGTACTTTGCAACAGCTAATCATTCATAATTGAGTGCAGTAGCAGATTATTTGCTCGCAGTGCATAAATATTTACAGTTTACAGACTCCTGCCAGCTTCCAGTGAATCATACCGTAGTGAAATTCTGAGAACGTGGGCAAATTAAGCGTGTGATGAATTTATGCAGTTAACAGTAATTTAAATCCCGAAAATATTGTGAAAAGCGCAGCGTTTAAAGGATTAGGAGGATTTTTTTTACAGCCGGGATAAATTGTGGATGTGTTTTATTGCCCAAAAAGCAGAGGAAACAAAGTCATAGACCTTCTGGTTCTGTCGTTTCATGTAAGTCGCGTCGTCGCGTGCGCAGTGTGACCTGATGCAGTATGAGCGGTCTTTAAGACAGAGAGACGGGAATAAGGACAGTTAACTCAGACAGCATTCAAGAACGTGAAGCTGTGGCGCAGTGTTAGCGCGGTCGGCTCGAGCACGAACAGGGTTGGTTTCAAACCTCCCCCTTTTTACTATTGTTTTTGCAGTCCTTTGACTTCCTTCAGTCTCTCTGATGTTAAAGCAGCGTGAAGGGTTTCAGGATTCGTTTAATTTCAGCTTCATTTATCTCTCATAAACATTTTATTTCCTGTCTATCTGTCCCATGCATTTAATAATAACAAGGCAGAGAAGGCAAAGGCATATGCAGTTAAGTATGCTCTGTTTCATATGACCCTGAGCAGCGCAGTTGCAATAAAAGTCAATTTAAAACACTTGGCAGCCTTGCTTCTGCATCGACGCTTGGCACCACGCAATGAGGGTGATGCGGTGCGATGGTGTGAATTTGTGAATTCAGTTTTATTAACGATATTAACGAGCACACGCGTGCGAGCTCGAGCAGAATGTAGATTCCCGACCCAATTGTAAAATTTGGATAGAGGCGAGCATGGTCACATAAAATTATTAATTTTTTATCCACAGAATTGTTGTAAAATGCTGAGGAGCCAAATATTGATGCAAAAATAGGCATAAAACAGCAGCGAGTAACCGACAAAGATAACATGAGAATACGGTTCTGTTAAAATGAGTCCAAGTGTCATTATGGAGAAGGACTGAGAAAAGCCTGCCTAAATTTCTATGAAACCCTTTTCAAAGCGCACATGAAACAAAGAACGTAAAGAGAGAGACAAAGTAATCAGTGCATTAGAGCCTTTCTTTCATTGTCGCTTTATTCCTTCTTTAATTTTTAAATTCTTTATTGTATGCGTAATACGCATTGTCTCAGTGCTCGTGAAATGAATGAATGAATATAAAAGTGTTAACAGAGCGGCAAATGGAATGAAAGCAGACGAGACGACTTAGACGGGAGATTGCGAGATGAAATTGCATGCTTTCCCCATTCCCTTGTTTTATGTCTGTTCGTGTTCTAGAGTTCTTGCCTCTACTTTTGTATGTGTAACAAAAGATGAAATATGAGACTTATAAAAGAAAAATAGGACAAAAAGGCAGGCGTTTCAAAGACGAGCCATGAAACGGTCGGAGCCTCTGTTCCTTGCCGCCCTGCTCCTCGCGAAGTTCGTGTCATAATATTATATAATATTATTGTAGCAGCATTGTGTTATGTTTGAAGATTTCGTGTCAGCATTATTTTGTTCTTAAACCCTCAAATGAGTTTAATACTCAAGAATGACAAAAACGTAAGTCGCGAACACAAGACGGAGAAAGAAAATATATCTCTCATAAAAATGGTTTATGAGGACGCAAGAAAGTCAAAGGAAAAAGAAAGAATTTCCTCCAAGCGTGGCACTTGTGTGTGACCAAAGCACAATTCTTCTGCAGACACAATTTTGCTGTGCAATCATAAGGGAGCAAGACGAATGACGATGACAACTGACTTGGCTACGCGTTTCGCGTTGTCCGTGTGAGTGTGAGCGTGCTCGCGGGTCACGATCACAATGAGATTGTGAATGACTTGACTCAAGTTGACTTCACCCGAAGGAATTGTGCGATTTTGCTTTTTTGCCCTTGTTGCTCGAGTCATTCGCTGTCCGCGGCGCACTGAACCGTAATGTGGATCACCAAAATCTTATTTGATTTTATCATGGTCATTGGCAACATTTATTTACTCAATATTTTCGGCATCCTTTCATAAACTGATGCACGCACAGCAACTGAAGAATCGCCTTTCGCAAACAGCGAATAAAAATTAGAGCCTGCTCCAAATATGGCTCGAGTATCTCGACGATGCGGTGCCCTAATCTAACGTAAACTTATGACGACTCATAAATCATAATGCTCCAGGCCCATCTTGCCGTGCATGCTTCTGGGTGCGTGCACCATGTGTCGTCAGTCGTCCTTTGGAGCAAATTTTCATCGTCACTCATTTTTATTGAACTAAGTAGTGTAGAAGGATTGTCGTTCCATTAATTTTTCCAATAAGTGTATAAACGTGAAGTTATGGAATCGTAATGCTGAACGCAACCAAAATTAATAAAAGGCACTAAAAAATAAGAACGAGCAATGACACTAAAACCGAAGGGAATGTCGAATTAAACATTATAAAAAGGAGAGGCACTATAGAAGAAACACCTCATCGAATTTTTCACCGCACGGCAAGGTGCTCAGAACGGGCGAAACATTCACACGCATGCCCACCTCCCGAAGCTCCTCCGAGCCCCACACACCACTCGTCTCCACCGCTACGGGCACGAAAAGATGACGTGGAACCAGGAACTCATACTTCTTCGTCTTCGCCAGTGTAGCACCCTTAGCTGCACCGCTGGCCTGGAGAGACGTCGAAGGGAGATGAGACGGGGCGAAGGTGTCGACACAAGTAAAGTCCCAGACGAGGGACTTGCCCCTCTTCCTCGGGACAAGGGTGAGGCCATCCGGCGGGTTCCCAACGGTACTCCGTGGCAGAACTCCCCATCGGAGATCGGTGCCACAACCGAAGGAGGGTCGAGAGGCTCGGGGTGCGCGGGATGCTTGGTCAGCAGCGTCTCGTCATCGTACAGAGCAAGGGAATCCTCTGACTCCAGGAGCCGCAACACGCCCCGCAAGTCCCCATCGGCCAACTTCACCTCAACCTTCTTCCCGTCGAAATTGCTCGCCGCCTTCTTCACTGTCTTGCGGGGTGGAAGCTGCGGGCTTGACACCGCACGATCTCCCTCCCAAGCCCGAATGCTCCTCTTGACCCAAGTCGTCAGGTTTCTCACTCCGTCTGACTTCCCCGGCACTGCCAGCACGGCGCACAGGAAAAGCATCAACTCCTCCCAAGCAGCGGCGAAATTTGTGCGGCCTGGTGAGCCAGAAGAACTAGAAAAAAGGACTAATCAAGTTCCTCTTTCGCTCGGGTCGCTCAACAACAGCGCTAATAAAGATAAAATTCGGAGTCATGAACTTTATTTAATAATACGCCTAAAAGAGTTGCTACCGAGAACGTGCGTACGAAGCTTGGCGTAGTCTGTGGCTCGTATTTGCACTCGCGTTTGCGTTTTAATGACACTTTAACAATAAGAAAGTAACAAAGATGACAATGAGACACACGAGATGACAATCCTTTGACTTTGAGCAAGCACAGCGACACGACGCGACATAAACTTGAGAGCATGAATTCGAGATGGGAAAGCACGCAAAGTAGAGGGAGAGAATCGAAATAATGTAATGCATCATCAAAATGCACATAGTATTTTGCATTGCTTTCATCTCTCCGCCTCTGACTCTCTTCCATTGTCATTTTTATTTACAAAAGAAATCAAAAGTCAGCAACACTTTGACAATATACACTCATTATTACATTACGCAGCGTGCCAAACTCCGCGCCCCGCTTTACGGCCACGGATGAAAGAAAAGACAAAGAAGCCGAAACTCGTTATGCCATTTCATATTTTTCGTGTGCAGTGCTTTTACTTTTACATTAGCCAGTGTTCATGCTTCATGATTTTATGGTGCATCTTGCGAGTGATGCGGATGCAGACATGCAGACTTTTTGGGAGTAAATGGGAACTCAGCAGCTACGGTTCGAAGTTCGCTGTGATGCTAATGCTTATTAATATGCGACTAAAGTAATTTCTTGTCTCCCTACAATAATAACTTTACCAACACTTTAAGCTTTCCATTTCCTCTTAAATTGGACAGAAAAGCGCAACGCAGGACGAACCAACTTTGTCGGTCTATCAATATTATACGTTGTGCCCTGAGACTCGCAATTTCTAATTTCCAGAATATTGTTTCAGGAAGTCTTTCTTTCCTCATTTCGCAAAGAGCAGCCTACTAAAAGAAGAGAATCCGAATTCGCAGAAGCCATCAACTTTCCTTTGCTGTGTTATGCATTCGCTGTTTACGAGGGTTTGGTTGCGGTGCAGTGCTTTGCGAATTCTATACTCTGATAACTTGTTTCACGTTGCATGGTTGGGTTTCTGCCCTGGAAGAGATTTATTGTACAAATTGGATTAAAAAGAAAATCAAATTATGAACTCAAAAATAATATCAGAGATTCGAGAGAAAGTACGAGAACGAGAACCGAGAAGTAGACTAGAAGGACAGAAACTTAGGAGTCACAACGGCAGTCGAATGAAAGCGAAGGAGTTAGTTCCAGTTTCAGGACGACTTAAGATAAGACAGGAAAGCAAAGAAGCTGGCGCTGCGTTGGCAAGATACACATGGAAAATTCATTGCAAATTATGTCATTTCAATATTAAAATGTGCGTCGTTTCCTGAAGCACTGCGAATGTCATCCGCCAGGATTCAAGCTTGAATTTATTAAAGTAGATTACATTAAGCTGATTATACAAATTAGTAAAGACTGCCATGCACGCACATGGACGTGAATGTGGATCTGTGCGAGTGGAATATGTGCACGGTTTGGGTTACTACGCGACTAATTCAGTATCCGCTTCACCAGCAGCAAGCTCCATGTTCATATTTCTTATGCATGCATGTATTTCGTCCTGGTCGCCATGCATGGAGACATTATGGAAACAAGTTTCAGTTTCCTCTCTCATGTCCAGATTTTAAAATGTGATTTAAAGTTTTTAAGCTCTACGTCTCTGCTCGGCTCGTTCTCCGCCAGGCAGACCCAAACGAGGCGAAATCCATGCATGCGAGAGAAAATGAATGTAAATATGTACACAGTGCATTAAGTTCCCTGGAGTGGAAATACTCAATTGAATTTCATTAAAATGAAAAGATGCCAAGGCCGTACATCATATCATCGCTCACGCTGACGCCGGGTAGCTGCTAGGTGCGCATTCATTCAAAATGTGAGTCATAAAATATTTGATCAAATGTGCTCATAATTCTACGCATTATAATATGCGTTTGTGTATGAAGTTTGCCTCTAGTCTTTTCCTTCATTCTCCATTGAGACCGCCACTTACACCGTACACCTAGAGAGTTAAGCAGGAATTTTATAATGCTGCTTTAATAATGTATGAGCCAATTTGATGTGTGCCTTTGATGTATGTAGAAGGAAGTTGACATAATATGCATAAAGTAATGAATACATGTGAGCAAATGTGTGATCGACCAATCTTTCAACCCTTTCGTACCTTACGCGTTCATCTTAACCTATGACTAGCGAACTTTGTGCTCGGAGCGCAGACTCATCGTACACGTTGCCTCCATAATGCATACTAATGATGTAATTTGTTTTGTAGGTCAAATTCCAGTTCGAATTCGGACCATTGCAGTGCAGCAGCGCATGTGACGTGGCGACACATCTCAAAAACAGCTCTTTTTCTGTGAATTCCTTGCAAATAACTTTTGGCAAGCATAATTTGCGTTTGCCATAGTCAAGACACGTTATCTGTGATTGTGATTTATAAACGACAATGAGACGCAACGCAGGAACAGCAAGAACAATAGGAGAATTTATTCTGTCTGGCTTGACATTATTTTTTTGGCTTGGAATAAATGGTAAGTTATAATAACGTCATATTTTTGCACAAGTAGTTGCTATTATTCATGTGTCACTGTCTCCTTTGTGTACCCAACACCACCACAATTGCCTACCATGCAGCAGATACGACAGCATAGCGCAGCGTAGTGAAAAGCAAATCGCAGCATTGCATACCATGGATCCAAAATCTCAAGTTGGTTCTGAATATTTTATGAAAGCATACAGAAAAACGTGGATTCATAGTTCGAGTGACTTTCTCTTTCTTACATATGAGCTCTCTAAACAAATCAAAACAACAAAGATTTATTTATGTGCACACATCTTTTCTTTACGCATCATCTCCAGCAACAGTTCTTCATTTATATTTATGAAAAGATGACAAGTTTCCTAGCTACACGCTCCCACTCGATTCAGACTCACGCGCTATTGCATGATTCTCTGATTGTCACTTAACCTTTCTCAATTTAAGGTTGAAGGGTGGAAGTTCATAAGGACTGCCTGGCAACCAAGTAGTATGTTGAACTTTTGCAACACTTTTACCTATTACGACTGTGGTTTTATGTGGCTGGCTGGTAAAACCAAAGTAAGTGCGGAGCATAACACGTAAACTTCGATCACATCCAAACGGCTTCCCGTTGTGGTCTTTGAGTAGCTTGATTCTGTTGGTGGTCTGTTACACTTTTTTTTTAATCCACGTCTTGTAAACTGGTTGCTTGGCTAAATTTATTCATGCGCTCCTATCTTGATCGGGTGGTATAATATCCGCAAGTCAAGGGTTTAATTGTACTCAACGGACTGACCTATCAGTGTAGCCTGCACGCAGTCATCCGTCATCCTAAGTGGTCATCGTCAACCATAAGCAAAGGTGACGTGCATGGGAGACATAAGGCGAAATGTCAGGCTTTCGAAACCAGTGTGTGAGTCGTCGTGCCTTCTTGCTGTGTCATAATTGATGGTCAACGTTTGGACACCGCGATATCAAAAGTGAACGTAATGACGGCTGACATGTCTGATGGATTAACCAAACAGAATTGCCCCAAAATATAAGCGACTAGCAAACCGATTATCTTATGCTTTGCTTTGGATACTTGCACCAACGTTTGCGAAACATTACGTCGAATTACCTGAGCCGTGTGTGCAGCAATCCATAGAATTTATTAGCAATCGGAGGAAGTTATCTGAACCACAAGGAAGAAAATGGTGGGATCAGCCGAATCATGATTGTTATTATCTTCACAATGAGAAGGCTTTCATTCCAGTAAAACTCCATTCCATTCCAGTGATCCGAGATAGTAAAACTCAAATATTCTTAACCTTAAGTTTTCATCATACTCCGGCGTCCTTCGTAAAGCTTTGTGCGTGCCTCAATATGCACTAACTGCACGTCATAACCATTTTCAGAAGCAGGATACGGCAAGAGAAGATTTAGCAGGGTGTGCATGCATCAGAATCATGGCATTATTATTAAACATTTTTGAGCAGGAAACGTGCTCATCATATTTTTCCGCGTGTCTTTCATTACTTTTGCTTCCCATTGTGAGTATTGCGAACGTGCGTATTTGCCTCACTGACCTTTTATGAGATCATTAGTTTTTAGTATGCAAAAAGCATTAAACTTCAAAGCAGACTCAGACAATGTGGATATTCCAGAATTGCGCTCTGTACTTAGTTCAACGCGTTGCACGATTGTATGATTATTATATTGTTACGATTTTGCGTGTATTCTGTACTCGTGCTTGGCTGTCCATAATAAATATTATGAGCACTGGTTCACAGCGGGAACTCAGCGAAACTTGCTCATAGACTCGTTTGATTGCATTCATAAAAATAAGGGCCGAACCGAGTACAAAACACCCATTCAATTGTGGACCTTGGCAGAAGAAAGCGGTGGAGTCATTAGTAATTATGACGTATCCTAAGATGAAACATCATTGTTCAGTTATTCACGTAACTATTTATTTAGTGCCATAAAATGGCATTAATGTCCTTAGAACTATGTTAGCTCTTTGATGGATTTTATTTGATTTTATTCGACATCATTTGCGAGAGAGGATACAAAGGGTACTTTGTAAATTGTAAAATGTTAAATGAACATCCTTCCTTTGCAAATTCAACGGATTCACTCGTTTCACTGGACTGATCCTCACTCTTGTAATTATAATTAGCCAAATCACTGGGCCATAAGCCGTACGTCTGCATGTTTTGCATCAATGAATTAGACCCTTAACGCGCTTGGCCTCAATGAATGAATAATGATGCCTATGAAAACTTACATTACAGCATGCGGGCTGTCGTGGCACCGAACTGCAGCTGTGGGTGCTTGATAATCACTCATCCGTGGCTCATAATGAGATGACTGAATTGTGATATTGTGAATTCTGATTATTACACTCAGGACAGGAATGAACTGTACGCTGCGATGGCGGAATCGGTAATAATAAGTAATATTCTGTTATTATTCAAGATTATATATACTGAAAATGGTGCGTTTCCATCTCATAGTCAGTGAAAGTTCGCCAAAGTAAATATTTTGAACCAAGTGAGTCTACTTTCACCAAGATCAACGTACTAGAGCACAATAGGTTGCTCGAGCGTAGAGACAAAGCACGAGAGAGAATAGCGGATCCATTACAACAGCTACTGTGCTTTGAGTAGTCTCTTGTGTTTTTGTGGCTGCCAGCCAAATGGTTTCCAGTTCCAAGTATAACGTGTCAGAAGGAAAAGCAAAACCAAGTTAAACCATGACACGCAATCCATCAAAAAATTGTTACGAGCAAGATCTGCTTCCATAATAATGTTACACAGGCATGCCGAGGAGGTATAACTTGTTAGGTTGATCCATGATTCTAATTCAAACGACTCAGACTGTCTTCTGCCCTCCCGCTGCACATTTTGTCAAAAATATTTATGACGAAAGTACTCCCGGAGGACGACCGCTACCTTTTACTAACAATGTATTGCATATTTGCAACTTTTGCTAGTGAAACATCCGGTATAAATTGTCAATGAACATATTTTGAGTGTTTCTCGACTTCGACAGGTGGTTTGTTACATGTTTGCCAACCACGTGCCATCGCTCCATGTGCCCGCACCCGCACTTACTTTACCATACTGAGCAGAGAAAGTTTCTAATTACAATGTTTCAGTGTTTCGCTTCCCACAACTCAAATTCGTCATGCACAACATTATTTACTTTCACGCAAATTGCTGCGTTGTGTTGTGTCGCCGCGGCGGCACGACACTACACGACAAGCGGTACGAGCAAGATCACCACAAGTGATAATTACAGAGTAAACAGTGACTATAACAGCAGCCATTGTATGATTATAATATAATATGCAAACTAATTACTCTCAAACTTTGTTTACCGTTACGCGTGCACGCCCAGGCGGACATGCAGTAAAAGTCGCGAATAAGGTAGCACGGAAACCAGGAAAAAGGAGGGCTTGGAGTGTTTGCAAACTTGATTGAGATGCTTGACGCTTTGAAAAATATGAGACAATACGCTATTGATTTTACATTAAAGTTATTCAGTTTATAGCTCTTTGTTGTACCGTTGACAGCGAGTGGTGCTGCTGACTCGCTCTTCCCAGTACTGGAACTATTGAACTTCGAACAATATGACTTGCTTCGAGTGTAATACTAATTGGCGTCCTGTTCGGTTCAAAGGGAACTGGAATTTATGAGCCTCAGTTACATATGGACTGAGAATACTTGAAGAACCGCCATCACCTTGGGATACAAAGTACAAACGTGGATATTTGGTGTAAGCTGCATAAAATTCCTGCTGTGGGACGGTTTAGTCCTCTGAACTGACACCGTCCTAAATTACTTGTCACTAATGAAGGAGCAATTAATACCTCACGAGTTTCAGGCTTAGGATACTGAAGTGACCCGTGCCTGACACGACAGACACTGATGGCTGAAGTAATTAAGAGGGTTTCACTGCAGCGGTTCGAAATGAAGAAATAGAAATCCGATCATGCCATTGGCCGTTGGCATGTTATTAAAAAGGCTAGCCTATACAGGAATCCAGATTCATGATTTACTTTCATCTTCGAATCTAGGACAAACCCTTTGAAAAGAAATTTGTAAATTGCGCTCGCATTTGTTTTTATTGCTTTTACCTATCATAATGATTATTATTCGAATCTCTAAAAACGATTTGAAAGAAATTCAAAATTATTTGATGCCATCATCATTATCATTTGCCGCTTCACCGTATGAGGAGCGTAGTGTTCACATAAAGCAGGCAAGAAAAAGGGCATTGAATAAAATTCGTGAGCTCATTAAGTCTACTCGTTGGGAGCGGGGGAGAGAGCAGTCAGCCCGGCCGATGATGACTTCGCAAAGATGAATAAGAGTCGCAGTAATGGAGTCTAGTGTCTTTCAATGATGAGTTTGATGAAAAGAAAATTTAAAATTTTAGAAAAAATTGCTTAAAAGAAGCTTCGACTGGAAAAGGCAGGCAAGGCTGGATGAAATGAACTCACGACATCCTTACTGATGGTTATTATTACAATTTTTGTCGTCGTCTCTTTACGCTCGTTTCTATTTCCTTCCTCCTGGCTGCTCGTCTTCTTTCCTGCTTTGATTAGGACTTGAATATAAAATCTGTAATAGAAAATATGAAAGGGCTGCCGGGATGGAGACAACGCATGACGGGAAAGTAGAGCAAATACGCAAATTGCATATTTGGAATGGAAGGCTCATAAAATGAGAAAGTCCGCTGCCTTGCCTTGCTCGAACAAGTTTGAACTGGCTCGAACTCGAGTGGCCACGCCGCCGCCACGGCTCATGGCCAAAGGCGCAATAGAGGAGGACAGTACCGTGCTTGCATACGTAAATACTTTAGAATTGCATCCAAAGTTGGAGACAACAGTTCCATAAGTGGAAATGAATCCATTGCACAAGCCTCTTGACTTTCCCTAAGGATACGTGGCGCTCTTCTGAGCTTCAACTGCTCAATTTTACTTTTTATTAATACGAGTTTCGAATTTTATTTGCACACGCCACACGAGCTACGGTCGCTGTGCTTTCACTCTCGAATTCTACTCTTGTAGTCGCAACTTTTATTTCGCAGTTTACAACCCTGCGTGCTCGTAATTCCCACCACATGCCCTTGAGGCAGTAGTGTAATAAAGCTCAACCACACATGTGCAAGTGTTCTCATTAATTGTAGACAAATTATGACGTTGTACTTGAGGGGTTAGGGACGGAATTTTCAAGTGCAGTTAATTCCACGATTATTTGCACGTCCTCGCCTCTAACTTCCTGACTACTTGCCACTACTCTATGAGTTTTACTTTTAACTTTGTAATCTGACTCAACGCGATACTCGATATCTGTTCTGCTCTCTCGAAGGTCCGACCGGTCTTCCTGCTTTATGTCGCGTAAGTCTCCGGATATGTTATTCTTACACTTCAACGTACGGGAGATGCAAGTTTGCGATCCCTTATCTCGAGCCTGGGTGATGATAGCTGGGAGCAATGAATCACGTTGATACAGAACCCAAGAGCACACAATAAAGTCTGAGACAAACCGGAGATCTACTTTGAAATTGTTTCCTAAAGCCTTCCTTATTTTTGGGATAAGGAAGAATGGAAGTAAATAGAATCAATAATCTTATTCTGTCATTTCATCTTTTCTTTTTCTTTTTCTTGCGTGCCCGCTGCTCGCCATGTGAGTGAGCATCTTTTTTCGCATCTCCTTATGGATGAGAAATAATATACTCAGCAAGGCTCAAGGCTGCTGCTGTTGCATTTCGATGGTGCGGGTGCGATGTGGTTATAATACAATTTATTGCATTATGCATATATGGTAAAAAGGATTCATTCTTCCTTTTTCTCCGTCTTGTCTGCGGAAATCTCATATCATTCAATGCGAACAGGGGCGGCGGCAGAACTCCAGTCAGGATCAGATAAAAGCCTGCAATTCATTGATGTGAAAGTGAATGAAAGAAATTCGGGTTCGGGATGTGGTTTCACATGAAAAATGCAAGTTCTTCTTCCCTTCAGTTACATTTCTGTATAATATTACCTTTGTAAGCACACTTCGCTGAAGAAAGGTTAAGGTTAAACGAGCCAGAAATTCACACTTTGAGTTTCTGGTTCAAGTTGCTTTATGCACTGAAAACGTGTTGCTTAATGATTAAAGTTCAATACACCGACTTCCGTCTCTTTTTAACCAGCCACAGTTTCTGGCTTGCCTTTTTAATTAGGGACTCTACTCAGCCAACAGCCATTTTCACGGATCGAAAGGTGGCTGGTTGCCGTCATCGTCACAGTCACCCAGCAGCGTGGAACAGAGCAGAGAGCGTTCGCGTTCTGCTTCACGGTTCGGCGGTAATGATTTCCAAGAAACTAGAACAATAAATTGTAGAATTAGAATTGGTTTCTCCTCCAACAATCTGTGCTACGTACCTGAAAATTGCACCATGAAAGAAAAACCAGATGTTGGTAACACGGCCTGGCCGTGCCTCTGCTTCCCTGTTCCAGCTGTTTCTTGTAAGTAAGTAAGTGGGTTTAAGTTCTGCTAATGCTTATTGCCGCAGTATGATATACTTGGTTATTGTGGGTTACAACCTGCCACACCATGCCCAGGAAATAAGTTAAAACCAAACTTTCTCTGGAAATACCTGCGAGCGAAAATCGTACTCTACTCTGCTGGCACGAGACTGGCGGTGATGGTACAGTGTACAGGCAGCCAGGCATACCATGCACGGGCTCAGGAAAGGAGAAAAGTCCCAATTCACCAAAGTTCATTTTTCGTAAACTTTATATGTGTAAAATCTCCTTGTCTTCAGTATCAGCAAGCTAACTGAACATATGACTTGGGTTATGCTACCAGTGTCGTTCAGATTACACCTACACTGCTTGTTTAACTGCCTCCTGCATCGCTTTGTTGGGCCTCTGCAATATGTGGGACATTAAGTTCGAAATTGAGAAGAATCTTTATTGTAGTAGCTAACTTATAATAATAGAACGGGCTGGGATTCCCAATCCGAAAGTGCACGGTATAGTGCGTCATTGAACCGCATAAGAGTTGCTTGGATGCTCTTCAAAACGTGTTGCTCTTGATTCCCAGGGCCCTGATGTTAGCACGCTGAAATATTTATGCATTATAAACGCATTAGAGAACCTCTGCTGTAGTTTAAGCGGGTGGTACTCAGTATTCTGCACGGGAGAGGAAACAGAAGGTGTGAAAATTGTTCTGCAGTTCAACAGATTTTCAACCACGAGATGCCCTGTGTCCTAATTCATTCTGGGATTCTGTTATACGTCGGCTGGAGCAGTCACTGCTGGAGGATGTGCCAGAACAGAAATCTTTCTCGTACATAATGGAATGAGACAATGGAAAGAGAAAGACAGAATCTCGGCAGAGACACAGAAACCACAATCACATCTCATGTGTGTCAAATTCAAAATGACACCCGTCGTTCCAGGTTCTCGCAATGATATGTCGACGCTGGCAGTGATGTGGAGAATTTGATATCGCACCACAAACTCGCTCGGTTCGGTGACACAGTTGTGCCATTTGCACATTTGCCACATTTCGAAGACGCAGAAAAAAACTTGTCGCCGTCGCACGCCATACTTGCCTTAATTCAAGTAACGCCTATGGAATCGAATTTATGGAAGAAACCGCTGACAGTGAGAAATCGGATTATATTTCTGCGCGCTGCTGAACTCGTAAACCTGTAAATGCAAATGCGAATTAATTTGGACCGTTTCAACACTTGATAAGCAGCTAGTAATGATTCTAGGAGCCTCAGATTCAAAATTTACAAGATTTCGTGGCATAGTCTTGCCTTGCCGGATTTCGTAAGAAATCGAGCAGCAAAGCGTTTCGATTCCAGAAGCAGATGATATTGCTAATTTTAAGTTTCACATCACGATTTCGGACTCCGCATAAATCTTTGCCGTTGCTGCGAAGGGAACGCTGGCGCACACACGATTCGATAAATTCTCGGTATTCGAGCTGTGACTCGGGTGGCACAGATGGTGCAAAAGCAAATTACAGCCCAAATGTTCCATTTTTGTAATATGAAATCGGATTCGTATTGACAATTTTGAATTCCTGAATGTTGAGTTTCGAACGAACGATTTTGGCGAACGTTTCTCCGGAATAGCAAACATTTCGCGCTGCTGAAATAGAACCAGCGTATCCATGTTTGGGACTTCTCATTTGCTAACACAAGCTTTCAGCACACTCATGCAGCAGATTTATTTGCTTCAACTACGTCATGTATGAATACTTTAATTTCACCCAAGAGCCCCAACGCCCGAAGGTATCACCGAGTTCTAAGCTGCAAAATTTGTAATTACCACCGCATCGCACCGCCAACCTACACCCTATCAACAAATCCAAGTCGCACATATGCAATGAAATATTTACTCTGTCAAGCTATGCCTTAACCACTACGTCAGCGTCCAACAAGACCAGACAGTAGCAGTAACCGTCATGTGGAGGCAATAAATCCTGCAATCTAAAATTTTCATATTCAAGGATAAAAATGGTAAAATACTCTAATTAAAAGCCCCTACCTCTTCTCTTCTCACTTCACTGCAAGAGAAATCTTACACATGGAGTAACGCACGACAAAACCTTGAATTAACGAGATGTGAAATAATTGAGATAAAAATGGGATGGCTGAAAGTGACGGATTAGTCAATGCCAAAGGGGCTTGAATTCTGGCATAGAATTTACCTAACCGCACACTCGTTAAAAATTAGAGCAAGACCACCGGGTATAAAGAATGGGTTCGTGTTGGTGCGATAACTTGCAGCTCGCGAGGGCACTTCTCATTCTCCTGTGCGAGGATACTTTGTCTTGCCCTGATGAAGTATGTATATATATTATCTGAAAATAATGAGATAGTTTTCTGCATGACGGTTACGCCGAGGCTTGCTTGGCTTGGCTTGGTTTGCTGTTATTATTGCTCCAGTTGCTACGAGCTAACACTAACAATGAACGACATTATTCATGAACAAGTAGCACATGAAGGAGACGTGCTTGCTCTGGCATTACATTACTTCCTGTGTTGGTAGGCGAAACGTGAAATGCAAGGCACTTTCTCCGAAGAAACAATACGCTGCTAAAGCGCGTTCAGCGCAAGAGAAAGCTGAACTGTATACCGTGAACATGAACTGTAGAGTTTTAAGATTTATTGCCACAAGACTGAATGTACACACGTTCCCTCTGCTCGCCTTGGTGAATTGCTACGACAGAAAGTAAATGGGGAATAATAATACATCGCTGACTGAAGTGATATGAAGTACGATAGCGGAGGCAGCACAGAAGAACAGCAGACTGTGCATGGGAGAGATGAAGAAGGACTTCTGCTGGAAATGCAATAAAATATGACACAATTTCAAAGTTGTTTTTGTTAAAAACTTATCCTGTCGCTGTGCCGCTGTGCTATTTTCAAATTTCATGTGAATATGCTCTAGTTTGCTAGTTTCCCTTGGCGGTATTCTACCATGGTGTAGCGTTTTATTGAGTGTAGCACAAGAGAAAGGAATCTGAGACAATGTGGTTGTCTCTTCAATGATATGGCTGTCTCGTTCAGTGGAGCAGAGCAGAACCGCTAAGTACATGGTCCAGAAAAATGTGACGACTTTTGTCTATTCTTGACCTCGGATTGTCATACTTTGAAAAATCTGCACGTAATGGTACAATTTGATTCTAACCACAGTTCGATATTACAGAATAGTCTAAGCAGTGCCACATCATGATTCATGAATCAAGGCTTCAGATCAGTCTTCTACCGTCCATTGTCCCTGTGAGAGGAAGTATGACTAGACGAGCTACGCGATACAATGTTACCTGATGAAATGTGCACTCAATCAGATACTCCTCGTGAGACTCTTTCACGTGCCCATGGCCGCCAAGAATATTCTTCCAACGCAACCTAGCTAGACACTAGAAGCAATGACGGCAAATTCCAGGCAAAGAAGAGAGTCGGAGAGCCAGACGACGACGACAGTGTTATCTTCCGCTGGCGACTTCCTCACTTCCTTCACTTCGCACCATTCAAAGTCCACATTTGTGGCAGGGCCATTGCCATTGCATTTTAGAGCCTAGGACATTTTGAAAAATTGGAATTTCCCAGCGTCCGTTTGATATTTCTCTCTCGCACCCAGGAATGGAATGGTTTTGTTTGGATAGTTCGCCTGATGGACTCCACTGCACCAGTATGGACGGCACGGGTAAAGTCACAAACAGACGACAGCGACAGCCAGCACAAGCCAACAACGGATTCTGTTTCCAAAATCGATAAAGTAATAGTTAAAAAAAATCGTATAATGTTACAACTTACCACATTTTCAATCTCTTTCGACCGACAACGCGCGGCCCGAATGTCACGCATTGCTCAATTGTCTAATTCCACGCTTTAAAAAAGAATCCCTGCAACTATAGTTTGAAAAAAAGAGCCAAAATAAAAGACGCGGAGCCGAGCCGCACGCACAAAAAGAGAAAATCACAAAATTCTCTCATATTTTCTTTGGCACATGGAATTCTGCAAAAATTCTTCGCTTCACTTTCTCAACTTTTTAAGGCTCACGTGGCATCCCGAGCAACTTTGTCGCCATGTTCATGCCTCCATAAAGGATTTACTTAAACCTCTTATGTGGCCCATATAGGCCAACATTGTAGAAATATTTTCACTTTACGAATCCTATCTCAACCCATAATTTTTCAGCCTTCTACAGAAACAGGTTCATAGTTCTCGTATTTCACGTGATATCGGGTTACGTTGCAGCATACACGCTCGACGTGCTAAGAAAGTACACAAGGCAAGATTGGATACACATGAGAAGAAAAGCACGAAGAAGCCTGGAAAAGCTTTCACAGTTTTTGCTGTATTTGCATTTGCATTAAAGAAAGTTTCACTTTCCTTGCTCGTGTGGGCTGTTGAAAAAACATTTACATTTCTCACAACAAATCATCAAAGCAAAGCCAAAATTTTCATTGAAGGAATCACAAGCTCGTGGAAAAGAAACAACGGCACGATTACGAATTGCGAACGAGTCGGTGGCGCGCGTGTCACTCCAAGAGGCGAGGAGGCGTGTGCCTCGAACTATTCAGGTTGAGAATTATAAATTTCCACTAGTTTCGTCGCGGTTCTCGGGTTTCTCTTTTTCATAATATTGTGTGTAACATTTTGACACTCCCTTACACTTTAAAGAAATTGACACTTTGACGTGACTTTTTTACACAAGTTGCTGCGCTTCTTCAGCCTGTGCTTTCGCCAACGCCCGTTCCTCACTCTCACTCCGTGCAAGCGTGTTTGCACTCGTAAAAAGAAGGCTGAGCTGCCAAAGACATATTTACCAGACCAATTTTGGCTTCTGGGTTTTTGGCGAGAGAATTGAAAAGTGTGCACATTGTTATCGAGCACAGTGCGAAATAGGCAGTCTCGACTACCTTTAGTTATCACGGCGGAGAAATCAACTTATCTTGGAAATTCCCAACGCTTGCTTGTCAGCAGTGGCTTGGATTTTCAGCGGTTCGTTTTCAAGTACGTGTATACGTAGTACATGGTGTGAATATGACCGCAAAATCCAATACAATTTGAAACCGACACTCAAGACTCCCGACCGCATTTACTCTCTTCTTTCTTTTGGATTGGTGATTCTGACAGGCAGGCCAATAAACTTGAAAACTTATCCACGGCACCAGGCACTCGCTCTGATTTCTTGTTTCGGGCTCCAAATTTTTTGTATGGAATATCAGTGCAGTTTCAGTGTACAATCAGTCCACGTCCATATTCTGACTGACACGTATAATATTTACTTAAAGAGTTTAATATCCAGTGAAAGCAGCGACGATTGACACACGACAGCCACCTTTCAACGTCGGTCTCTACGTTTTATTCTCGACCATGCATGCACGAAATGTGACCCAAATGGCTCTGCTCGATCGCCTGTCGAATGTAATACACCTGAAAACGATCCAATTCAGATGTTGTTAAGCGGAATGAAAGCAATTTTGATGTGTGACAACTGCATCTGACCGTTTCAATGCACCTGCAACACAACGCTCGTCGTGCTGCAATGGTCGTCAATTTTACAAGTATCCCGTATATTTTATTAACAATATGCCCAGTCATTTGTAAGAAATGAGCCTTGAAGGATCGAATAAAGTTTCACGATCGCTGATTTGAAGGACATGGCAGCAGCGTTTGAATGGCCAGACAGAGCGAAGCAGGGCTGTGACGTTATGCTTGGAGTGCATTTTTACTCGGTTCTGCAGTACTGAAAAATAAACTCGCTGGAAGGACCTCGCTTTACTCTAACACGATATGCTTACATCTTCATGCGTGACTGCACGCACGATGAACCTGCCACGCTCCCAGACGCATAATATGAAAAGGTATGTGAATGGCAAGAAAATGCGTGTACAAAATTTGTAGTCCGGTGAAATGTTCAAATAAAAGGCGAAGCGCACACAAAAGAGATCAAATTGAGTTTTTATGAGATGTAGTCATAAGACGGAACGGCAGCATTGAAGGAGCATGCAGCAAGCACGAGGAAGATATTCTTTCGCCAGTGGAATTTGGGATTCAATGAATGCAATTGAGTTCAACGAGGTAACCTCTGTGAATACGAGTAAGATGAGATGGAATTCATGTAACGTAAACTGATGGGTTTTCGCTTTTCAAGTGAGTATTGAGTTTAAATTCAGGATTCAAAGGTAAACGTGCACATAAATCTTAATCGGATGCTCGTTGTCCATTATCTTTCATCGAGCATGTGCTTGTGGTTTCTCTACGTTGCAGACATGCACGAATGATGTATGATTATAAGCTCATTCTAATTCTTCAGGAATGAATTTCAGGTCAAAAATTTAAGTCGACGTGATGAGCGTAAACCACATTATTACGTTATTAGCACATTTTCAGTGTGCACATGTATATTAGCACAAAATAGACCATGCGGAACCGTAAGCGGTAACGTCCGAGCCGAAGGCGAGGAACGATCGAGTAGCGGTGACGGTAAGAATGAGATAACAATGACCGCGTTGCATTGAAAACGTAAAGCGTTGTTCTACTAATCATCCCCGATGTACCGCTCAAGAAAATTGTTTCATATGCTTGAAGATGTGCTAGTGTCTTTCGTTGTAATGAAGTATTGTGAAAAGTGTCTGTCGAGCCTGTTTACCATGTAATTAGTTGATCCAACATTTCCCACGAATGCACATAAACAAAGCGTCTGTCCTGTGATTAATGGAATTTCAATTAGGCTCCTTTCTCAATCGCGCCTCAAGCCTAACCTTGGCTTAATTATCGGTAATCAACAGTTACGTACGCTGAATACAACCGCACAAGTCAAGTCTGCGCGACCAAGATTTCTTTGGGTCACGGTCTATTAAATTGCGAAAGCCTCAAAAACTGAATGAATGTCATTTGAGAGTTTTCCCCTGTGTTTTTAGACCGACTGCTTTCATTCAGCTTCAATGGGTCTCTTTAGTTTCTCGCACTTCAGGGTAGAATGAGTCCCAGTCTCAGGCATAGAACGGAACGTGGAACTCAGCGGGCATTGACACGCACACGCACAATGAAAGGAATTTGAAGTATACTCTTGTCGCCCTTTCATGAGCGAAAGAGTTATCTCTATTTTAAGCACTCATCCCACAACCACCGCACCATATTAACTTCTTTCTGTGTTGCGTGAGTTCGTTAACGCACCGAGCCCAAGAGGAGGATTCGCAAAGAACAAAAAGAGTTGGAGTATTTTTCCTGGCTGCCTGCTTCTTTTCATTTTTCCTTCTCTTTCGCGGGTACTAATGGGTCCCCTGACACAAATGTATGGTAGCGGCAGGGAAAGAAGACTTTCTCCTCTCTTTGGTTTTTAAGAATAGGTTCACATTAATATTCTTTAACTTTCTTAGCCACTGAATCCACTCACCAGACCTGCACCCATATAGCTAGAGTAATTCAGTTCGCTAACAAGCACTCTTATACATATTCACAATTCACATCCACATTACGCGATTTTTATCGATTCCACAACAGGCAGTGCGGGCCTGAGAAATGCGCGTGTAATCAATTCAGTCGGCATCAGCGCTAGACCCGACCAGAGACTTGAAATTGCAGTGCACTCAACTCGGTCTTGGTTCGCGTTCGCGAATATGTTCACAGCGTGGAGTCTATTAATAAAAGAACGGTTCTACAAAGGAAAACATTTATTCAATCCTCATCATCATCACCATTCTATTATTCCATTTTTGTAAATTACTTTCGGGTTCCAAGAGCACTTTCACTATGCTATGCTGCACTGTGGGCAATGGCGAAGTGGTGGTTTGATGTATTTTAATCTAATCTCTCTCACCATTCCATCCCATTTACCATTCCCGAATCAATTTTATTAATTCGATTGCATTTTTCACACTTGCCCCTGCCCAATTTATCATATTAATCAGTCTCTCGATTTTTATTTCCCCTTTGCAGGCGTGGAACCACTGAAAGATGTTCAAGTCATCGTACCTTCGGCAGTTTATCTCGGCAATAACGCTACCCTCACGTGTCTCTACGACCTCGAATCGAATGAATCACTCTACACAGTCAAATGGTATTTGAATGGAGAGGAATTTTATAGGTACGCGAGGGTGAAGCAAAAACTTGCGATCTTGACTTTCTTGATTCTAACTTTTGTCAATTGCTCAATTTCAGATTTGTCCCAAAAGAAGTACCGCCCATTCAAGTCTTCCCCATTCCAGGAGTGGATGTAGATGTAAGTGAATGTATAACGAATGATGAAGAGGCCCTGACGAAAACATAAACGCATCCCTTTCTGACACTGTGCTTGCTGAATCTGAAATCTGAACCGTCTTTCATTTCCCTGGGTTTCTGTCACAAATGCAATTCGTCAGTTTTGAATGACGATAGCCTTAAGTATCAAATGTTCATTCCATTCCAATCTCAAGTTTAGTGCTGTGCCAGTCAGGGATTGTTAATGGATACAGGCCTTAATTCTTCCATTGTCATCCATTTCCTCTTTTCCGCAGACATCAAAATCTGACGCTCGTAATGTGTTGTTGCGAACCGCGCGTCACGAGCAGTCCGGAACTTACAAATGTGAGGTTTCAGCCGACGCTCCATTCTTCGATACAAAGATTGTTTCAGCGCAGATGACTGTAGTCGGTAAGTACAATGGTAATTATTAATATCTACTGTATGTTAACTAGCATAATAGTCCTTAGCAATGCAGAGCAAAGGCAACAACTCAAAAAACACAGACAGACAGCACTTAAATTTCGCCTGCGCTTAATGTACAGGAAGTCTCACTCAATAATGCGCGACTTCCTGAAAGGGCCTTGGCCGTACGCTTTGTAGGGATAGACAGAATATCAAATGGCATGTAAGGGAAATGGGCCTTACAATTTAAAGGATAAGTAAATCTAAGCATATATTATTCACGATGAATTACTGCCAGTCGGGATTCTGAGTACTCTGTGTTCCAAGGGGAGTCAAAGAAAGATTCTGCGAAAGTTTTATTTAGAATTTACGGATTTTAATTCAGTAAACTTGAAGTATTGACAACATCGTTCGCCTTACGCGCAACTCCAAACTTATTCAAGGGACCGGATAAAGGATTGGCGCTGTTATTGGCAAAATTCACTTTCACCAGCCAGCGCGAGGATCACACAAGACGCACGGACAGAAATCTATCTGGAGGTCTTTATTTTCTTATTACGAGTATATTTGGGTTTTCAAGTTGTGGTAATAAGAATAACATTCTCTGCAAGTCTGGCTGCAAGACCTGGTTAGTAAATGTGTTAGGAGCAGCAGACAGCAAGACCGACCGAGCAATTGAAGTTGCTTAGTAGCAGACTTACTTAAGTTTATATAATGCGTGGTGTACACTATAATGTTATCTCAACCACATTTTACGCACCATTCAATCGAATAAGAAATCGAACTGAAAGGAGGATATTTATTCGTTCTGTGTACTTTTACTTTAATGCTTTAACTTTCCCTCGTCGGTCGGCCTCAAGAAAACATTTTGGAATTGCGTCTGTGAAAGCAACCGAGTCTTTAGGAGGAAAGAAACTCTCAATAGTTATGTCGATCTATCTTCCACTCTGTGCAATATTTCTGGGAATGCAACGCGTTATTGCCTTCCTTTACCAACCAAGTACAAGGACGCACAGTTAAAGAGGCAGCTCAGCAGAAGTGCTCTCGATGGGATTTCTTCTCCGACCCAGGAACATGCATTACATGAATCTTTACTTTAACGTTTTCTTCACGGTTCATTTTGCACACATGCTTGTCTGTGCGCTCAATATAGAAAGATTATTGCAATCGTTACGTATCACTCAGATCGTACACGCAGCGCAATGAGCATAACCGTATCCACTTCCACTGAAGAGAGAGGTGCATTGCTCTGATACTGCCTCCGATCGTTGAAAGGAAACGATGCGCATTAGAATGCAAAATTTACGAAAGCAAGGGCGATCATTGAATATTATTCGAATTCAAGTTGTCTGTTCTCGAGAAAGAGTCTATTTTTAGACTTGCTGAGTGAATTCGATTATGAACAAGTGAGTCAGCGGGTAAGTAGGCATCAGGCAACCCTCTTAAACGAGTAACACGAGCTCTCGCCGAAGGTATCCCGCAGAAGGAATCTCGCATGAAGAAATCCCGCAACGAGCTAATCTCGTAACGATACCATCTAACAGAGAAGCCATCCCGCGACGAAACAACCTCACAATGATCTAATCTCGCAAGCAATCGAACTTATCAAACTCTTCAATTTTCACAGACTCGTCCGACTTTCCTCATTGAGAAACGAAAAGAACAATGCAGGTTCAATAAAGGGCAGTCTCTAGCTCGGTCACGTGGTAGTGAAGATATTAAAATGGGAAATATTTACACACCCTTCAATCCTCTTCATTCTGCTTAGTCTCATATCTGCCTTGTGCAGTTCATATAATACCAGTGGTTGCTAGATTAGTTCGTTGCGGAATTATTCTCTGCCAGATGGTTTCGTTGCGAGATTAGCTCCTTATGCGATTGTTTCGCTGCGAGATTTCTTCTGCGGGATTGCTTCGTGCGGAATACCTTCAGCGAGATTCGTTCGTACCAGTGTTCGACAAATCACACTTTTTTCAAGAAAATCACACCACACTGTGAAATACTGGTAAATGCCGGTTTATAACATTAGTCTGGGTGCGACGACGCGAAGGAAATTGGGGTCCTTTGTCGTCCCTTCTAAATTTATCACTTGAACTTTTCCACCCTTTTCTCTGTGCACACAAGAGAAAACTAAGCTTTGTTTGGTCAGAAAGAGGTATTTCACAATATCACAGTCCGGAGGCAATTTCACATCACGGTATTTACCAGTATTTCACAGTGGGATATACCATGGTCGAACTCTGGTTCGTACATTCTCCTGAAGGTGATGAATAGCACGTCAATTAGGCACTCATTCGGTTATGTACACTAAATTACTGGGTCAAGAATCTCAACAGGTGAAGAATTGCGAACAAATTCCGCACGCGCTAATTTCCTTGTTTCTTGTGCTTTACAGAATTTCCAGAGAATCTTCCATTCATAGAAGTTGGTAAACACCGGTACGAGGTTGGAGAAAGAATTAGGGCTAATTGCTCATTTGGCCCTTCCAGACCAGCAGCAAATATTACTTGGTACATTAACAATTTGCAGGTACGTAATTATTACTTATGTGCTAAGACACAACTCCTCCACTTTAAGTCCTTACACAAGCAATTTACTCCTTTCGCCTTTCTTCTCCCGGTTTTCTGGTTCATTTCATCTCACTCGTCGGCTTTCTCTTTTCTCCAGCAATTAAGCACTGAGGAGAAAATTATTGAGTAGAAAGAACCAACGTCTCTGAGAAGGTTGTTGAAAGAATTTTATACACGCACGACGAGTGTGGCAACAGCAGCAGCGGCAGGCACAGGAAGCCCACTTTTCTTAATTCAGCACAGCAGAGGAAGAAATGAGTTACACGCTTCTCGAATAAAAGACTTTAGCCAAGTTCTCCTCTCAAGATGGAATTCGTGCTGTACAAATTATACACTTTATCCAGTAGCCACGTGCTAAAAGCAAGCGCACTGGACGACTCTGTACGGCAGGGCTTGGAGTTTTTGCAGAATAGCTAAGCAAGGCATTATTACATAAAAGCTTTCTAAAGAATGAATTCTGGTGCACTGCGAAGGAAGTTGCGAATCCGTCTGCAGTTTGTTTAGCAATTTCACCACTTGGGAACTTGGCACGGCACGCACCCTCAAAATTTATGTGTTGCAATTGTTTTGTTGTTTATGAATCCAGCTAAGCATAAGCTTAATTTAGAAATTTACAGTAATTAAATATGTTAAAATTCGTCAGTGCGATGAATTTCGACTCCTGCTCCATGGTTTGGATTTAGCCAATTTTTGAAGCACTTCGTAAGGTCACCGATAAAATTCTGCAGCAGGCTGCGTGCTGATTCTGTGAGAAACAGTTTTGCGCTAAATGCACATCGAATCACGATAACGAAACTACCAAATGTAAACACAAGCCTTTCACTTGTTTGCAATCTCATTGAACAGAAAAGCAAATACTGCGAAATGAAAAAATAGAACTGGAAAACTGGAATGGCCTTATTTTGAAATCTTTCGCGTTGACAATTGTGTTGTGCTGCGAGTAACGCAATAAACTTCAAAGCAAAGAGAGAAAAGCGCTGCGCTTCTTTTCTTTTGATTCCATCATCTGTTTGTTCTCGTTTTTTTTCGTTTTGCTGTTTGCATTTCAACAGGAAAGTACCAATTGTGCATTGTACTCCGGGATACGAATACGATTCAGTACTAGAAAAGAAGCAATTCGAAATTTTTGAGTCCCTTGAGACTTCTGCTTTTCTGCACAAGTAAAACACACACAATACGGATAAAGTAATCTTGAATTCATTACCCTCTGTATAGTACCGTCAAGGCCAAGCAGTACAAAAGAAAAGTTATAGAAACAATTGACGACAAAAATTCAAAGGCTGAAAACACCCAGATTGAAACTCGCTGTGAAGCTGTTTCATCTCTTTTGTATGCCGACAAGGCAAATGCGTGTCGAAGGCCCACCTAGCCGGGTCATGGAACTTGTTAACATTCCATTTTACTGCTCTGATTTAAGATATTTTGCTCTACTTTTATTCCACCATTCTAAACTCATAAACCCATTGTGTGGAATTTATGCTGACTGACTTGCTCAGTTTTATTAACTTCTTATCAAGGCGAAGGAAGTCAAAGAAGATTGTACGTGTGATGCGTAAAAGTAAGCCAGTTTCAGCGTGAACCTACTTGCCAGAACACATTTTTAACGAATGAAAATTCTAATTTAAAATGAAATCCAAGAAGTACATGAGTGAAAGGGTTTTATTACTGTGTGCATTCACTTTGCATACTTGAGGCACTTGAATGATTGAGCAGCTATGCTTCAACAAGCCTAGTCAGGCTTAAGATATTGGATGGATAAAGTGTGTGTCATCTTGTGTTTCTTCTGCTTTTCCTTTCGTTTCTACTTTGTGGAATTGCACAATCCCATTTTTCTTTGTGAAATCTAAAATCCCGAAAGATTTTACAATCTATTGCGAATCTGCCCTAAAATTCTGATGGAAAAATCAATACTTTTGCTTCGCGGATTTTGGGTGAAAGTAGACTGACTAGTTAAAACTCAATCCTCCTCTCTTCACTTTGCAAGTAGAAAGTCGTGATATTAGCTACTGTCAGCTATGCAAGGTGACCGCAGAGGGGACAGCGAAGCATGCAGACGCAGGCAGGCTGCAATGTTGTGTTTAGAAAAGCAATAACGACCTCGTCTTCTAAATATAATCTTTGTACTAAAGATGGGCAGTTTCCCCATCCACGAAAGTAGTAATGCCCAATAATTGCCTGCATGCATTCGTATTTCTGCATCGCTTCCTTTCTGCAATAAACACTATTGGAATATTCTATTCGGCTCTGACTAAGGTGCGTTCAATTAAATAGACTCAAGGGATTTCTGCCCGATAATTCGTGCATGTTTTCACTTAACGTTCTGAAACTTTACACACATATTTACAGTCACAGACTGCATAAATGTACCAACTTTGGCCCTTATCTGAATAACGGTACAGCCGATATGCCTCCTGAGTCTATTAAATTGAACGCACCTTATTCTACTAATGAAATGCTCTGACGATGATACCGCCTAAACTGGATTTCGATTCGCTTAGATAGACTTGGTCTCCCGTTTTCGTCGTCTGACGTTTGCATTACGAAAATACACGCGTTCATTCTATTCATTCGCGTATTTGTTTTGCAGGTGAAGGACAAGTTTATCTCCGAATTTCCACTCTTCGAGGACGGTTCCCGCAGAGCGTGGGTGAAATCGGCAGTCACGATAGACACTGACGCTGGAAGTTTTCGCATTGGACGACTACAACTAAAATGCATTGCCAGTGTATTTTCGGTGAACCCGCGTGTTTCAGAAATCACGATTGAAGAAGAGAAGCCACGCTCGGCTTCAGTCTTGGGACCTAAAGATTCATCTGGTAAACCCATTTCACTTAATACCGCAGGTATGTTGGTGGCTACGAATGCCTTTTGGATGGATGCTACGAGATTTATTCCTTAATTATAATCGCAGTGATAATTTAATAACGAATCCTTTATTATTTTATTAGCCAATAGAGCCACGAGCTTACTCAACTTTTCCGGGCCAGGACACACAATTCTACTCGCGGGCACTTTCCCTTCCTTTCTGTCGTTCCACGACATATTTTATCTGAATTTATGATTATAGAACTTCAATACAGTTGACTTTGTCGCTTCAAGTCATTCTCAATTCTCTTTCGAGTTTATTTTTATTGTCTGCGGTTATTTTGTAAACTAAGGCGCGTGTGTAATATTTTATTGGCTCTTTTTCAGTCTTGGCAGTTTTCTCCCACATTTCCTCCAGCGACTGCATTAAGAATTTCTGTCTTGTCTCTTGTATCTAGGCCAGCCAAATTCTGGGAGTGGCAGCAGTAGCAGTAGCAATACGATTACTTCCGCAGGCTCCTCGTCTTCGACCATCCTCTACGCATTCGCTCTATTTCAAGCAATTCCGGTCCACAAAGTATTGCCCGCACTCGTTTTTATAGTTTTGTATTCAGTGCTTTAGTGTTTCATTTCTTCTACAGCCGCTTTTCAGCCCCAACTACCTCCTTCGATGAAAACGTAATTCGAACTAGCCAACTGATAGTTCAGATGAATTGAAGCGCAAGAAGGAACGGTTGGGCCCTGTTGGAGTGATACTTTTAATTCAGTGCTATGTGTTGCTAGTTGTGACAAGAACTGACGTCAACAATATGTTTAACTGGTGTTTGGTCCATCCACTTAAATATTTTGAAGACTTGAGACACATTTGAAGCCAATGGGCGATTTAATTCAGTGTTCGAATGCTAAATTATGTTAGTTTTGTTAATCGCGGATGGTTTTAAGTTACGAATTGTCCGAAACTAACAAAGTGAGAACTTGAATGTTACATTACGAAATGCGTGTAAGTACTACTCATGTCTAGATTGATGAAGGACGGAAAACCGAAATTGATGTTAAAACAAGAATATAAATGTTAGAATCATATTCGATTAAGGAGGCTGGAGAAAATTAAGAAAGCATGTGTTTAATTAAGGAGTACAACTGTCGAATCTGCGTATTTACTTTTTCTAAGAAAATAAATCAGTAATTTTCAGAAAAACATGTGAACTGCTTTATTGGGTACTGCTGGCTGGCAGGATCTAAAACAATCGATGCAAAAATACGTCACGGAGACCTAGATTGCAACCATGAATGCGATATCACAACTTCATTGATGGAAATGGAACTGGGGCAGACTGGCAGACTCGTACACAATCAACGCACCTCCCGTTTGAACAAAGTGCCAAAGTGCCAAAATGTTTCCCACTCGATCGAGTTTCCTGAGGATGCGGAAATTGAAAACGTTACTGTAATTAGAATTCCAAAATGTCATTAAGTTTTCTCTCAAAATTAAACTCTTGTAATTAGAATCATAAATTTCTCTCCTGGGCCGTGGCGTAGTGAAACGTGACACACAAACTTGGCAACCGTGACATGGCTTGGCGTAGCACAGTGAAAAGTCGCGAGTAATGGTAGATTGACATCGGAACATGAAAATAATTTAAACTTTTCCAAAAGTATTCTCATAATGGTGTGATTTCAGGCCCGTGTGCATTGGCATTTATGCTAACAGGCTACAGTCAGGCAGACAGCGGTGGAATTTTGTGAGTTTTAAATCCTGAATTTATTTTCGCAAAAGTGGCACAGTTTTTTCCGACCAATTATTGACTGCTAGTTCGTATCCGGGTAACGAACAAACTTCGCAGTTACAGCTTTCGTTTTGGCGAGAATATTCCAACGAGCATTGTCTCCCTCTTGTCAAGCAGGCTAGAATTCAATAACTCAACAAATGCGGGACCGTTGTGCCATGATGTAACGTTTAATTCGGGGAATTGAATTTTATTTTTGTCGACAACATCAAAACAGTTCCAAGGCGGAGATTAAATATCCTGGAGATCGCCTCATTCCACCCGTCTGGACAAGCCATTAGCCGGTATCATCCTCCGCGCGCTGCTACGCAATACAGCGTAATGCGACGCGGAAGAAGTTTTTACGATGACCCTACTTGAATGAGAAAAGTTTCCAACAAAAGAATATAAAACGCGTTCAGATCCTACGAAATGCGCAAGTCGAAAGCAGAGTGCACGTGAAGATGGTAGCCACCGAACGAGGCAACGCAACGCAAAAGCTTTATAGTATGTAACCATTTTCAATTTCAATTGCAGAGCTTTTCTCCTCGAATTCTATTCTTTGTGCGGGCGCCGGTCATCTTGTGCTTTGTGTAGCTTGGTAAGAATGAAGACTGACTGGAGATGGAATCCTTCTCCTCTTCTATTTTATGAATCACTCTCCAACTCCAGCCGGCCCTCAACGCAACAGAGAAAAGCGGATGAGCGTTCATTTTAATGGAAATTATTATTCTTATTAGGTTTCGAGGTTGCGAAATGTTTTTGGCAACAACAGAAAAAGCGATGGCAAAGATGAAGGAGATTTCTTCGTTTGTTTTTGCAGTGAGTAGATCTATAATTCCTACAGAGTTCTTCCAGTTATGTGCATCCACCGCGTTCCCCGTGCCGTCCAGTGCAGCCCAGTCGGCCATCGCATCGCCACTGTGCACAGTGGATTGGCACCGCACCGCCGGTCTGGACTGAATGTGGGTTTGGAGGATGAATGTGAATTACGATAACATAATAGAATGTGATAGCAACTCATGAGAATTACAAATATTCTCTTTTGGATCGTTCCTATTCTTTCGTCCTTCAGCTTCCATCTGGCTTGGCTATCTTAAGCCTTTCTCCTCGGCTTTCTCGAGTAGTGGAGAGATTGGAGGCTCTCTTTGTTGTTGGGATGAGTCCACTCCTTTTGTAACCCGCATATTTCCAGCAGGCTCAACTAGAGCATGAATAAGACGCATTCTTGCACTAAAATGGACTGAAGTCTGAAGGATGCTTCGCTATGCCACATTTGATTTCTCAGAATCCATCATGATTTCACCCACATTTTGAATATGAAATGGGGCAACAACTATTGATTATGAAATTCCTAAACATTGCTTCCTAATAAACCAGTCCTCCGAGCGACCTGAAATAAACTCGTTTTGATTAAATGCCGATTTGGTTAACTTGAGTTTACAAGTACTCTAAGAAATCTTGGCGGCCGAGAGACCTTCTTTTAGAATCGTGGTGTCACTGCTCTTAACCACATTTCTTGCGTTGATTTGCTGAGTCAGAAAGTGACTTCTTCCTTCGCTTCGTGGGGTGAGGAATTTCAATCTGATAAAGTCTTAGTTTATGCCACGCAACTGCGTAAGAGTAAGCGTAAGCTTTTTTCCAGTGAAGCGTTTCGTGTTATTTTCCTTCCACTAGCATGTCTGCATTCTACATTCTACAATCTCTTCACAGCCACGACAAGACGGACGACGGTGAAAAATTACTCCGCGGCTTTTTTAGTAATCCCACAATTCGTATTCTAGACATTCATTATAAGATTTCTGGGCTGAAGGAGATTGATAAGGCACAAACTTGGGCTTAAAGCTTGCCCTCCCTCTCGCTGTTGATATTCGTCGAATTCTCCACAATATGTCATGAAACTTAAAGTTTGAACTTTCCAGAGAGATTAAGCCGTTTTTATGCATCAGGGGATTCTGACTTGTCAGAAATTAGGCATCTCAAGACAAATTCTCGGTCTTTCTCGTTCTAATTAATGATGCTAATGAAGATGTAGTAGCACGAGCATGAGTAGAGCAAACTGTCTTGGCACCCGTGCTGGATTCATTTAATCGCACAGTGGATTCTTAATGTTTTGATAACAAGAATTTCCCATGTTGAAAATTCGTAAACTTTTTTATTTCTACTTATGACCAAATTCCGATAAATTGGATTGCCTCGTGTTTTCGATACATTTTCAGGATCCCCGTCGCATTTTACCTTTTCAATGGCCAAAGTTTACTTCGTTAATAATAATCCATAACACGGAAATTTCCTTCGAGCTCTGGGAAGCGGACATTTGAAATTGGTTTGCATGTCACCTAAAAATTCGCAGATTCCGAGAAAGTAAAAAGAAGGCGAAACTTTTTAATGGAGCAATTTCGTCGTTTCCTTTCGCTCGTGTAGGTATTGCCATTCTGGCGAGCCCTTCTGCTGCTTGATGTTTGCGAACAAACTATTTTACGGAGGACGTTTATTGAAACTCATCGCATCGCATGAGATACCTCACCCCTTTGGTCTCATAATAAAGGTACATGATAAAACTTTAATAATGAAAAGGCAGTTCAGCAGTTGGCGCGATCTTCGGTGTGATGGAAAGAAACGCACAGGTTCTCGGAATCAGGAATCTCTTCCTGGCAAAGTATCGAAGATTTGCCAAGAGTCGAAAATTCAATTAAGGCAAGACTTACCTGCGCTGCAAGCACGAAGATAACTGCTCTGTTTGTATTCTGCAGCGCAATCGAGAGCGTCTTCGTCTTCCGTGTCCAGCTCTTTAAGTGATACTCTTTCTCGCTCTTCTAATTTGCGTTCATTAAATGCAACAAAGTTATTGGAAACTTCCAAGGGCGAGAGTTTAAAATATGAGCGTAGTGCTAGCCGCATATGCATGAGATCGTGTTTACATGAAGTGGGTAATCATTAATCATGATGGCGAGCTCTGCAGAATGAACAAAATTCAATGTACAAAGTTCAGCCAAATCCTTCTGGTTGGCGTAATGTGTTGGTTGTGGAATTATCATACAAATTCACTTAAACATATTCTTACGCTTGGTCAAGTAACTGAGCTTAGCGCGACTTTAGTCCAAGACCACTGCTTCTTATTTCGCTCGACCAACTTGCTTCGCTTGCTTACTGGCGGCTGCGGCTGGAAGCTGCAATCCTGCAAGAAAGTTGAAAGTATTGCACTTAATTCCGCATCGGATGAACCCAAGTATCCAAGCACCAAGTTTCGGTCTGAAGACAGTAAATTCTAACAAGTTTAAGCGTAACTCTCTACATCCTTCTCGTAAGTCGTGGACCTAGTCGTAATCGTTGTAATTCGTGCGTGTAGTTATTTATCGGTATGCGTGTGTACGAATTAATACATCCTGTCTCTTCTGACTTGTCTCGGCTCCGCTTCACGAGAGAAACTAAGTGAAAAACGAATGAGTGCGTGGAATGAGTTCAGGAAGGGAGAGAAAGTCCGTTGATTAAATTTACGTGAGTGCGATAATACAGCGCTCTAGCTTCGGCTAAAGTCTGTGCGTCGTGCTCCATTTCTTAATTTCTTAGAAGCAATGAGCCAAACGAGCAGCACATTTTTATCCTCTTTAAAGCTAAACCCCAGCAAATGAGTACGCACTAAGCAGTGCAGTAAATAGTCAGCATGCTAAGAACTTGTTTCAGGCTTAAAAGGACGCCGTAAAAGATTTGATAGCATCAGTGGAACCCCAAGAATTGAATTGTACGGGCACGGGTGAAAGGAGTTGTCTGACAGTAAAAAACCGCGGCACATAACACGGGACGTACTTTTATTTGTAATCTCCATCCTAACTTAAACTCAAATACTACAACAGAGATATGTGGACGGCAACAAAGTGGAGACAATAAAAACACTTAATGGTGCTCCAATAATTACACTCATAAATATACAGGCTTACGATGCGATGCATACGTATGTACTGGGCCGGGCATCGTAGATCGCATCATTTTGTCTATCTTTATTTCAATTGAATCGCGTCTCAGTCTTCGGCTGCCAGACGAGGATGGTTGTCACCTCTTCCACTTTAACCCAGCCGCCTTAAGGAGCTTCTTATCTGCAAACTTCTCAGTGGAGGAGAGAGGAATTAGTCATTAATCACTCCAACGAATAAAATACTGTTTGGCCGAGACACAGTCCACTTACGAGCAGCACTTAAAAAAACTGATGTTACAACATCTCAAGTGCCAATTTAAGCTGGCGATTGAATGACGCCAAGTTCCACAAGCTCAACTATAAATGAAATGTAGACCGTACCGAGTCGAGAAATGCAGTACTGTCCCAATTACTTCGGTTCGATGCAGCTGGACAATCATAATTCGCAAATACCAAGTCCAAGTTGTAAGGACATTTCATTAACTGGTATCAACACGTATGTCAGACCAGCCAGGTCTGTCAGGTGTGATGTCAACTAATCGTTGCTGTTTTTATTCCTGTGTGGACGAAGAAGTCGTGAAGTGTTTACAAGTGCACGGATTAATTTTATCTTTTTGCACTATCGTGAAAGGAATTTTTACATGCGAAGGCAGGTAACTGCAGGCCAGCAAATTGTTTAAACCGGTCAGTGATTCCAGCTGTCAGTCTGTCTCACTGCACGACCAAGACATGCACCCCATTTGTAAGCAATCAGAAATGATTAAGGTCATCTTCGGACTATTATTGGTGGCAGGAGGCACTTTCGCCGGCGATGTTGACTTCACGCAATGTCGTAAGTTGACCTAACACAATATATAATCATGAAATAATAGTAGAACTAATAAAAACTCATTTCAGCGTCTAGGGAATTGACAAGCATCAGGAGATTTGGTGTGTCTGGATGTGCGAATGGGTCCAACATTTGCACCGTGATCAAAGGAGAAACGCATCAATTCGACATCGATGCTTTTGCTCGTAAGTGCATTCCAGTGCGAAACTGTGATTGGTTGAGGATTAAGCTATTGCTGGTATTTTGTGATCCCGTAATTTATTGTAGATTTTGGTGCCCCAACGATGACTGCGCTTCATTACCGAGTTGCTGCAACAATTTTGGGAATTGAGCTGACGCTTTTGGAAGGAAATGCTTGTGATGACATGACCTCGCCTTTCGAGTGTCCAATTAGTCCTGGTGAAAATATTATGTGGCAGGAATCACGACAGATTTCGGAGATCAATCCAGCAGTACGTGATGCATCTGTAATTGCATAATATTCTGTAATTTCTATCTCTCACCAGTTGTGGCTTTTTGCTTACAGGTTGAAAATGTTCCGGTCACAGTGCGACTTTGGGCCAACACTGTGGGAACAAATGAGCAGGCAATCAGTTGTGCAACCTTCCGTTTGAACATCGAAAATCCAGCAAAGTAATAATTTAATTTTTTGTTGGAAGAAACATGAATTTAGTCGAATAATTGGAAAATTGTGTTTCAATAAAATGTCCAACATCCATTTGAATTCAGATTCCGGCGTTTCTGATCGTAGCAAATCATCTTGCCTGCAATAAGTGTGTCAATGTTCTGTTTTCAAGGCCTCAAAATGTGCTGCCGACAGGAGGTATCAGGCAACAATGCATCGTATGACGTCAATCGTGCTGAGTCAAAGTGCCTTCCACCGCTTTGAAATGGCATGCTCTATGATTTTGCAAAATGGTGTGAATAGTCTGCGTTGTCACTGCCACAATAATGAAAATTATTCGCTCCTAGTCCTCGTCCTATATGGTGCCATATGGTGGGACTGCGGCTGTGATATTTGATACTCTATTGCAGTTCACGATTCGCAAGCAATGCTGCTTTCGTGAAATCGCCTCGCACCATGTTTTCATACATAATAATATCAATCCCGAAATGAGGTTAAACAAAATTGACATTTGCGACACATATTGTACATGGCGGAACTTTTCATGCATGAAAAATGAATGCTGTGCTTGATTGATGGCATTTCATTAGACGGCAACTTCAGCGAGCAAGCTGCATACGCAAACAGAATCAAATATTAACACTGCTGTGCGATGCGGCAACATCTTTATCAGTTGGCTGAGGTGAGGCTGGCTATCGTAATTGTATAGTACAGCATTGGCTGCTGGTATTACGACAACGCGAATCGCGAAAGCAAGCATTCACCACGTAATAATCCGTGATGGGATTAATTAATCCTGCCACCGTATCACCACTACGGGTCTGATGCTGCGTGGATTAATGAATTGATGAAAACAATAATGGGATAGTTTTCGCTTACACACAGGCACTTGTTTGCCGTTACCGTCCAGTCCGTGAGATTATTCTATTCTCTTGCAATCGACAGAGCCTTGGTTCAAAGTTCGCGCCGTCGTGCGTTCGCACACTGTCCCTGGGGATACATTACTGTAAAGTTACAAATCAAATAAATCAATGTGTGTGGTCGTGGTCGCCCTTCTTGCTTGACCGTCTCGCACTCCAACTCGACCAGACTTCTTCATTGCCATTGCCATTGTCATTGCGATCGTGACTGTCCTTTCATCATGAGAGACCAGATTCTTATCCAAACATTCTATTGCTTGCACTGTTTGTGCCGGCGCACGAGTCAGGAGTACGAGTGACCTGCACACTTTAATACATAATTTATTGTTATTATTATTGCACCCTGAATACCCTCTGCCGACTAAGCAACGCTCAATTGGGATAGGTTTTCAGTGTGCGTGGGTCCAAATATCCTGAGATGCATCGCACCGTAGTGTAGTTTATAGTACGCGCGGCACATGGAGTTGCCATCACCAACAAGTCCATAGTCCAAAGCATTCCCGTTCCTGCCGTGGATTACATATTACTATTATCATAAGTTTGTACATAAAGATGATAGCTCTACCATTGAAAGATTCCCGACTACTTTCTCTTCCTCCGTTGCCTGTCTGACTGCCCGCCTGCCAGCAGTATGAGATGTTTGGTTACAAGTTGCTACTTGCTATATGGCCTGGCTTGGGTGAACGCAGCGTGCTTTCCCGTTACACAGACTCCCGGTCCTCCCTTTTCTACTTCTGCCTGCACTTTCTCCCAACTCAACTCGACTCGAGTTCCAGATTGAAGTGAATTTCTCTTCCAGCTCCAGTTCTCGTTCTTCTGTCGTGAAAGCCGCCAGTTTCCTCAAATTCTGTGCGACGTTCGCGTCCTTCTCACATTTCTCGTCATATTCTCAGCTTCAAGTCTCTTGTCGAAAGCAAATTAACTTAGCAAGCAAGCAGGCAGCAGCATTTGCATTGCGCACTCATTCCCATTCAGTACACAAATATTAATATTAGCTATTCAAAAATCACAACAATCTCTCTCCGTCGTTTGCCGTGCATGAATATTATTACAATCTTGCTGCAAGCTAAGAGCAGCTCAGCGTCTCCCTCAAATTGCTATTATAGAATATTTACACATGAACTCTGTGTGACAAATTGAACCTCATTCTCCCGGACAAATTTTGTCAGTGTGTACACGGTTGAGTGGTCTTAATTGAAAAAAGCATAGTTGGGCAGATTACTTCATTTTAAGATACCAGATTCTAGTTTACTTTTAACAAAATTGAGAATGCAGATTTAAGATTACTTTAAGGTTACAGATTACAAGATTACAGATTACTTTTAAAAAGAGGGAAACCCGTTGGCCTATAGGGTTTGGCAGGGGTTGAGGGCGGATTCTGACGTATTTTCAAACTAATGAGGTGTGAATAATTGCTGAGTTTGGATTTGTCACAAAAAAACACTTCGCACATGTTTAGGTGAGACACTAATTTTTGTGCTGAGGCTACAAATTACTTTGTAGTTTTCTAAGATTGAGATTACAGATTACTTCTGAATTTTTGTCAGATTGAGAATACAGGTTGCAGATTGAAAATGTGACAGGTTACAAATTTCAGTTGTAATCTGATTACTTTTAAGATTACAAGTAATCTAAAATCAAAGTAATCTGCCCAACTATGGAAAAGAGGGGTGGAAACTCGCAGCTTGCCAGTGTGAGCGTAAGCGTGTGCATCATGTGTAAGTGAATTATGTGCAAAATGTAGCGTCATGATTACCCTGAACACAATCTGCATACATCGCACCCAATTTCAGCTTCACGGATCACTCGGAATCACTCCGCTGCACTGGGTGCGTGGAAGATGACAAATTGATGGTACGCACACGGGACAAAAGTGAAAGAAAGTGATAAGCGACTGGATGCCTGTTCTTAGACGCAGTAGCTTGTAAAGGAATCTAAATTCGTTTCCGGGATGGAAATTTGAATTCTTCAACTTCTTCCACCGATGTAAGTCAGTAGTCTTGAGTAATATACTTCTGCGCAATAGCGGTGCCTGCCCATGAGTCAATGCATCCAAAATCGAATCCCAGTTATTATGTAACCGGAAATATAAAATATTATGATGGCTGCCAAAATATGAAGACTTTGCAATGATTATTATGATCTTGCACATTTTGATGGCGCACCGTATCGGCTTACATGACCAGGATGTTGAGAAGACGAAGTGGAGACTTCCTGTCGCGATTTTGATAAGAGTCTGATTTTACGACTCTGAGAAACAATATAAAGATGTAAGCGGACGAAGAACTATGACAATTTTGTGATGATGGTATAATAACAATAGACCAAGAAAGAGTATACTCGAGAAAGGGTACAAGATGAAAAATGTGAATCAAGCAGAATTGTTACTATTATTATATTGTCAATACCAGTTTTAAGACTTTGTCGAATGTGTAAAATTTTATGACCGACTACCCAAAAATGCTCGCTCAGCACTCCGCGAGTCTGACTCAGCTGTAGTCCGAGATATCCATGCAATGCAAGCGATGCCTTCAATAATTTAAACAGTCCTTGGAAATGTGTTTTGGCCTTGTCCAAGTACTATCCTAGTTGAACTTTCCCTTGCACATTCAACGAAGCAATGAAGCAATGCATTTGCAATGTGTTTTTGTAAACTTGAATGACTCTTTGATTTACAGATTTTGACGTGATCAGAATAAAGTAAGGTTCGTGCACTTTGGATTTGAATTCAGTTCGGCGAATTCTGCCTCAGCATGAAGGAACACAAGCACTCCGTCTTGACAATTCTGGTTTGGTTCGGAATAATCGGTAAGTAAGCGAAAAGCGAAGGCTGGGTTACGAACCTGTGCTGTAATCAGTCAGGGTTGCTTAATTGGTAAATTGCCGTTCAGAGACGGAAATTTGAGCCGCATGTCAACTCAGCCCATTCAATCTTTCTCCATGCTGAGTGCGTGCGAACGCACTTTCGCACAGCGTGAGGTCCCACGCATGAATCATTCTGCAAGTGTTCAAGCATACGCACAGCATATCAGGAAAATCTGAAATTCATTCAATCATTCTGCATGATTTCTAATTTATTCCCTTTCTGACAGGCTATAATAATAAACAAATTCTGCCTTGCCTCAAGTGGTCCTATTTTGAGGGTATTCAATGTTCAAGCAGTTACGCAATTTGAATGATGTGTTTGTTTATTACATTGCGTATTGCAAACTATTCAGTCCGCTCTGCTCTACTCCAAGTAGTTTAAGATCAGGTTCAAGATCTCAGGCCTGAAATGATTAATATGCTACGCTGCGCTGCGTGGTTTTAAAAGATTATGGAGATCAGACCTCTTTAAGTAACAAGAACTTATTTACGAAGGAAGAAGCTTGGTAAGTGCTTGTAAATACATAATGTAATAATATGAGACATGTTCACGATGCATAGAATAACTGGAATGTTTTAGACTAATTACGCAAGGCGAAATATTGCGCCAGCAGCAGTCGCAGGCTGCGCTCGTTTCGTGGAAACATAAACACGTTCACGTTCGTAGCCAGGCTCCAGCGTTCCAGACCAGGTTCAGGTCCGTGTTCAGTGAAAAATAATGTAATGCAACGTGACAGTGGCCTTAGCTTCTACTGCAAAGGAGAGAAAGAAGCATCTGGTTAAACGGTTAATCTAATTTGTTAGCCATAAATATGCTTGCCCATAAAAATACTTGCTTACTGCTCAAGGGAGTCAGCAATGGAACTAGAACATGAAATCGTGGCTTGTCCCTGCTTCTTATGTGTTGTGAATGCAAAACGCACGAGGAAGAGATACAAAATTAAAACAGGACAACCTGTTTCGTTTTGATTTTGTGTACTCTGGTAATTATTTCAGAGTAAACTTCAGAAACATCTGAGAAATTTGACTTCAAAGAAACTTGTGTACAAGTTAACCGCAACTGAGAAATGCGCTTAAATACTTCCGCGCTGAATTAGGAACGAACGCACAGTCCTGAGGTAGTTTGAATCCACGGCCAAGCGCGGAGACCGATGAAAAGTGAAGACAAGTTCAGATGATGCACTCGTTAATGTAATAGAATTAGGACGGAATAATTTCAGGGGCTTCGCAAAGGCGGAAGCCAATTACAGAAGCATGACGAAGCTGGTGCTGAAAAGAGACGATAATACTACGACCTCGTGCTATGAAATGCTATTGACAGTTCACGGGCAAACCCGGCCCGGCATATGGACCCTTTGGGCTTACTTGACGAAAATGGAAATGAATGAGCGCTCGAGAAATTCCAATACCAAAATAATGCCATAGATTATTTTTATGTGCCAAAGTTTTACATCAGATGACGAGTAATCGGCAAGGACGATTCGCGAGCTTTGCAGTGGAATAAAAAAGAAATATGGACCAGAATTGGAAGATCTGTCGCGGAATTGTTTTTCAACTTCTCCATTCTATTCTTGCTCGTTCGCATTATAATATCGCAGATGGAAAAACTGAGTAAGAATCAATAAGCTTCTTTTTTGTCATGCCATATATTTCTGCCTTCCTTTCTCATATTTCACATGTACACGAGATTATTTCTCGTGCGCGTATTTCAAGAGATGGAATTTGAAAAGATGGAAGCGGAATGGGATCCGGTTGATATTGAGAAGATAAGAATTATGACGCGGAGGAGGAAGAACACCAGACACAGATGCCGGAATTTAGTAAATGTCATACGCACATGCAAATGGCAAATATCGTGAAAGATGGTTCAGGCGGAGATCAAATCCAAAAGAGGATATAGAACAGAGAAGAGGAATCATTCACGTGAAATAAGAATGTGCGTATGCGGTTTGTTCCAACAATGCATGTGAAATACGAAAGTGCGTGCGAGAGAGAAAGTTTAGGCATAAATATACATACATTCCATAATTTCAACTTTCTACGGACGAAATGTCACCAAAGACAGAGACTGAGTCCCGGTTTGAACGTCAGTCATCGGATATGAACTCCTAATCGATCTCATAATCTGAATATTATTGAAATCGTGTTCCGGAGACTCAGAGCCCAGCTCAGTTTGAGAGCCTGACCCCAATTCGACGAGTGAAATTGAATACATTAAAATCGTAGTTCATAGCCCTCATAAAAATGAAGCATGCACGCACGTGCTTTCATCCTTCAAATTAAAATTACGATCTGACGAGAGTGACAGCAACTTAAGAAAAATAGAAGATGTATAAACCATGAGCATAAAAAGTAATTTAAAAGAGGCTGACGAGTACATATATTATACATTATGCGTGCGAAGTTGGTTAAAGTGTGAAAAATCTCACGAGAAACCCACCGTGATGAGAAAAGAGAATGGAAGATGAAGCGAAGGAAATCTCCTTTGTCACTCTTGCGTCTGCTGCCTTGTCTTGCTCTCACCAGCCGCCTTCTTTCACCACATCACCGCAACAGTCAAAAACGCATCAAACTTAACTTTGTCTTAGCCTCCCATAATTGGATTTGTCATTTCATATTTTTCCGTTCCTTTCTCTACTGCCTTGGCCTGGTAAACGTGTGCGCGTGGAGTTACGCAGCATGCATTTACTATGTATAAGCCTTATGGTGCGATGAGGTGTAGAAGTCTCGTCCTCCAGTCTGTCACCATATTAATGAAAGGGTTGTAGAGGTTAATCTCATCCAGCTCTGGTGCTGCGAGTGAGTCTGACGGGTGCTCTCAAGGGCGTACTACATTCTCAGGATTTTCTGCTGACTGTTGCCGACTGCGGCTGCTGAAGCCACTTCACCGACCAGGCGTTAGTTTCTGAGAATTTCGCCCTGACAGGCCGGCGAGCGTCCTTGGTTTCCTCCAAGATGATCGAAGAGGCAAAGGCAAAGACCCGATCATTATTTGATGTGACTTGTGTGTCAAACCCAAAATGAGTACATGGAGGCACTGGCCTTAATCACTCGAAGATGGGCGTCAAATGTCAAAGAGAAATACATGTTGACAAAGTACTTGCTTTAACTTCTGGCTAGCGTCCCTGTAATCGATTAATTAGCGTCAAACCCGTGCCAACTCGTTCTACACTACGCTCATGTACCTGCAAGCAGCGCTCTGATCCAGTTTTACAGTTTGGGGAAATGGGAACGTTTTCATGAATAAATTACATTGCCTTCATTAGAATGCAATCTTTCCAGAATCGCAGAATCGCAACTTACACTCAAACGAATTGAAAGCGCGGCGAGTGAAAACTGCACATTCGAGATTTCAGTCTGAGCCTGGGAAATTTATTGCCTCGCGAGCCGTTTAAGAATAAATAGAGTTGCAGAGAGTGTAATGCAGCAGAAAATTTTGATCAATATATTGCACCCATTAAGAAGATAAAGTATGACACTTTCTGAAATTATATTCTCTGCATACCTCGTGCCTCGTACGCGCAAGCCAGACCGCGAATATGGCGAACACGGGTGCAGCGCAGCGAAATTTGGAACAGACAGAGCTCATTTTATCTCCTATTTCACAAATCATCGTTTGCTCGCCTTTATGAAACAAATGTGATTCCACAATAAGGGCTAAGCCTTGCCTTGACCCAATAACGGCCATGGTACAGTGTACATTTGTGGAATCCGCTGCTGAATTGCCCATTTCCTTCCGTCGTCCCATGTAGTAGGCGGACTCTGTTCTAATTACCCGAGCCAAAGTAGAGCAGCCAACAGAGTCAAATGGAATTCATTTGACAGCCATCCAAGGGGTTTGTTCGGATGTTGATGCTGATCCAGATTCTTCAGTGATGCAGCATTGAAGAATCGGATAAGTATGCCGTGTCCGCGCAGTTAACTCCACAATTTTCAGGTATGTTTTCAGCATTAGTTCATGACATCATGACTCCTGAACTGAATCCCAAGGCGGTTATCTAGCTCTCACCATTGCAATTACCTTTCCGATTTGTCGATATGCTTCACGCAAACGCAGTCAAAGTAGTCGTTATTCTCGTTATGTACGTAATATCGTAGTATCCGGAAACTTGACTTGCAAGCAATTGTAAGAAACAGTTCTAATCTGGCACTGTACAAACAAAAGAAAGTGCTTCCTGATAAGGTCTATGACTTCATTGATAGCAACTCCACGCTCGATTTGATGTAAAAGAATGCTGTCACAATAACCATGGAGCGGAATCGGGTCAAGACACTTAAAAGCGGTACTTTTTAATGAGCTCTCTGTTCTGTTTCGCAGTAGACAAAAAGGAACCAACGATAAATGATAATCAGTCACTCAAGCCTTTGAAGTGCAATAAAATGTGCCTAGCTCTTAGTACACAGAAGGATGAAAGTTGAAAGTGCGTAGAATCTAATCGCCTTTGTGCTTTTGAATTTCAGGAGTGGAGCCATTGAGAGACGTCAAAATCGTCGTACCTTTGGCAGTTAATCTCGGAAATAACGCCACACTCACCTGTCGCTTTGATCTCGAGTTAAGTGAATCACTCTACACAGTCAAATGGTACCTGAATGGTGATGAATTCTACAGGTAACATCAATGGAACTGCTAATTTCATGTCATTGGTACCTAATGCTCAATCTTATGAATACACTAATTGAACTGTTGCCTACTTTCAGATACGTTCCAAAGGAAGTTCCACCGATCCAAATATTCCCAATTTTCGGAATGGATGTAGATGTGAGTGGATACAACAGGCGAAATAGTGAACTTAACGCTATTTGAAATTAAATCTAATTTTTGGTCCGGTTTGACAGACTGCGAAATCCGATGAACACAATGTACGGCTAAGGTCCGTCCGACACGAGCAAAGCGGAACTTACAAGTGTGAAGTCTCGGCAGATGCGCCATTTTTCGATACTGTGGTTGTTTCCGCACAAATGACAGTAGTTGGTAAGTACTGAAAAGCATTTGCTTAGAGAGTAACATATTCCAGCTACTGCTGTGTCGATTCTGCGGAGAGAGGGTAAATTTAATTATCTACTGGTTTTATTTAGCTGTAAAGACGATTTTTGTGTTGTTAGTTCCTGGAAATTCACCTTTGCGCTTGATAAGTACGAAAACGCAGAAAGGTATTTTGAATTGGCTTATAAATCCCAGATTATATGAACAACGTTGCAGTGTTAGGTTCGATGTATGAAGTTATGTGCTAAGCTTTGCGGGGAAGTGGTTTATGTTGCCATTATAAGAATGGCGTGACTAACAACACGAAATTTCACTTTACCAGGTTCTAAATCTGCACCTCTTATTTCGCTAGACACGAATCAAATGAAAGTATTTGAAGTTGCTACACGATTTCTAATATGACGAATTCCCAGACAGATTAAACTCTCGTTTTGCATCTTTTTGTTGCAGAATTCCCCGAAAATATTCCCTTAATCCAAGTTAGCAAGTACAAGTACGAGGTGGGAGAGCGAATCTGGGCAAACTGTTCGTTCGGACCTTCCAGGCCACCAGCAAATATAACATGGTTCATAAACAGTTTACAGGTAATAAAACACATTCACATGATTACTGCTTTTACTTTGCGTTTTAGTGCTTTCAGGAAAAACTGTTAAACGGTATTTATTTGCACACTTTAAACACCAAATCGATAAATCCACTCTCCCAATCCCAAATCCCAACTCTGTCGGACAGAAGAGTATCGTTTATTGCCCATAAACTTGTTTGTATCGTATCGCGTCTCAAGTCGTACAGTCCAGGCAATTAATTTTAATTACTTTTCGCAAAATCCGCATGTTTACTTTGGCGGAGTTTGATTTCAATTGGCGACGCTATAAATATGCTCACAATTCAGGCACCACTGCGTCCGGTCTGTAAGTTTGCACTGACGGAAGTTGTTTGCTACGAAATGAGTCATGAGTCACTGCGTTCAACTTAATTCGCACTATAAATTCTCTCCATTCGCATTCACAGTCGCGCGATTGCAGACTGACATGTAAAATGCTGTGGAAATTCTACTAAGCATTATTTTTTATGGCATCGTAGCGCGGCTGGGCTGGGCTTCAACTTTCATCTCGCCTCGTCGCGTCTGGCGTGCATATGCGAAACGCTTTCCATTCGGTAAAAGGTCGTTAGTTTTAATAATTGTGACTTTTCGGATGAATGCAATTTCGAAAACAAGCCAGCAGCCAGTCAGGCATACAATGCACAAGTTTTAACGGACGGGGAAAGTTTCCTAACATTTTTATTACACATATTAAAACTCCAAAATATAAAAAGAGAATTTATTTGTAGTGCTGTGCTCTGCGCTGCCGCGTATCTGACAAAAAGGAGCCACCGAAAGTCAAAAGCTACTTTCAAATCCTAAATGCTACTGAATAAATTCACATCCTAATACGGCCTTTAGCGAGCATCCAGCCGCCTGAAGACCTTTTCTCTTTCTCTTCTTCGGTTCTTAACAAAATGAATAAAAAAGTAGAATAATAATAACTTGTGTAATAAAAAATTTGCTGATCATATTAAATATTCTTATTGTAAGTTAAGTTAACTGCTGAGTTCCATTTCCTTTCAGGATGAAACTTCTTTCTCTCACTTTACATATAAAAATATGAACTCTCTCACCAAGCAGTGCATTGCCGCCAGAGTATAAGTTTGAGAAGTGTAAGCTTTAAGAGACTAATTACTACTTTTTTCTCTCTGGTGAGTGAAATATGAGTTTCATAAGAAAAAAGTGAAATTTCTGCGACTGGGTTCCGCCTAGTTGACTAACTCGTTCCACAGTCATGGGGCAGCTACGCAGGGTTCTCATATTCTTGTTTCTTCACTCTCGTTTTCATGGTCTGGGCCTGAGAGTCTGCGAACACGGAACAAAATTCATAAAAAAGTGTTTTCGGGTATCATCTCTGTGACTTCTCCACGGGCTTGGATGAACAAAGTTGAAAGTTATTTTGTCTTCTCGGCCGCGTCTCGCTGAAACTCGTCTTTTAACTTTCCGCAACCATGTATAAATAAAAATCCTTCAACATTCATTGCCAGAGAGAAAGTTAATAAACGCAAACGCCGAACCCAAATCTACAGAACCGGCAGACCAGGCGCATACGAGACCAAGTAGTAAAATAAAGTAAACACATCTGACTATGTTTTATATCAGAATTTGTTTCAATGACTTTGACATTAACTACGGAGCAAGGCAACGCCAAAGGCTACACTGCATTTCAGACTTTTCTGCTGAGTTTCAGGTTTTACCTACCTAAAGGGATTTAATTCATAGCCAGCTTAGGCATTTGTATTCGCATTTTGCTGTCTGGATGTCTGAAGCCTGCAATGTACTAAGTAAATTATTTGAATTCGCTTTCACTTCCATGCAAGGTTGGGGTTTGCGTTTTGCTTTCGTTGCACTTGGCATTGAGAATGGTCCGGCTCCGTCAGCCCGACTCATGATGAGCCAAGCTTTTGCTCAGTGACTGACATTTTATTGAAATGCGAACCTTAATCCTCACGCACGTAATCCTTCCTCTCATGTACGCGATGTTTTATTTATGGAGAGTCAAAGCACATTGCGAGACTTACAGGCGTGGCGCTTGTCATGCTTTGATATAATTTTAAGAAGATTATTAAATGCCAGTCACGCACCAGCCCAGGCACTTGCAGTATTTAATTGAAGTAATTAATTAACGATTTGTAGCTCGACGAATTCCGACCAATTGCTTGCGTGGATTAGAAATCTCGTGCATGACTAAGAAGCTACGTGTTTTCAAGTTCAATGTCGTAGGCATCGAATTGTAGCGCCTTAGAACAAAGTGGGAAGATTCAAGTCAAAAATTGCATTCGCATCCAATTACAGCATCAAAATAGAAAATTCCTTGAAGAACAAAATTAAAAGACTAATTATACCTATGACATTATGCGTGAATTCTGGGTTCGGATAGTCGTTTTTCTTTCTCCCATTTGGTGTACTAATACTTCGTACAGTTAAATTGCATCGTAGTCAGATCATTCGCCTTCATGAGCGTGGGATTAAGAGGTGGCCGTGGCCAGTGAAAGGACGAGCACGTACTGTTTCATTGGATTAGATTATCCGACTTGGCAACTGGTCGAGAAAGAAATTAAATTAAGTCCAGCAGTAACATAGCTCAGACTAAATTAGGGTCTGCTGCTCTGGATTCCACTCTTGGACAGGACATGGAATGCTGGTCTACTCGAGCAGTGCTGTACGGAATTTAAGCATACGACGGTAGTAGGGCAGAAACATTTGATTTTATGAATTTAATAAAATTGGCCTTTTTCCTCTGCGAAATATAAAATATGTAACACATGAGAAAACGTTTGGAAATTGAAACCCTGAAGCGAGGAGTGAAGTGAAAGTCGGCTCTTCAAATAGTAACATGGCATGATGGCATGAGCTGAAATGCGGGTTCGCTACATGTTACATGCGATATCATAATAATAATATGATATTATGCGTTTACTTAAGTCAAGCTTTTAAACTTTCATCGTCCTATTTTCTTTTTCCTCTTTTCTTTATTTATTCTTTCGGAGCACTGACTCAATACTAAATTTTGATAGAAACAGGCAGGAAAATCTCATTCGACTCTTATTCATGGTCTAGCAAATAAGTAGGCACACAAGGAAAACTAACCAATTCTTTCCTACCGTACGTTTAATAGGAATTTCTTTTTCCCTTCAAACTTTTACTTTTTTGTTCTTTTCCAATAATGCCCGAGCAAAGCAAAGTACGGTGGAGAAAGTTGGCTTTGGCTTTCTCTCGATGCGCTTTTGAAATATTTTTCTTCACTTTCTCTCGTTACTTCCTCATTTTCCGACGACCGACTTTCTTCGCCTATTCGCCTTTTCACCCTTCAACTGGCACTGGCGGCTGACGCGAAAGAAAGAAAACTTGTTGGTAATTGTGTGATGTTGGTAAAGCTGGCTGAATGAGTGGACGCGTGAGAGAAGAAAGAAGTGGACCATGGCAGAGCGAGCGCTTGTACACTCGCCCTCGGACTGGCGGTAACGGCTAACGTAAAGCAGCTCAATGACTGCTCGAACAATGCATAAAGTCGTTCAAGCTTATGTGCGTAGAGTATGACCGACCATTTATTCTGGTTCAACGGCACGAAATGGCATGGCTCGGCGATCGAGAATCTGGCCGTCCGAGTCAGCGGAGAGAGTGGATGCAGGATTGTCGACTGCAGATTGGATTCTGGTTAAAAAGATTGAAATTGTTTGGACTTTAAAATAGGAAACGATAATGGAACGAATTTTATAAGACTCGAATGGCACAATGGACGTGGAGTTGGAGCGGTTTGAGTACGGTTAGACTGAAAGTAGAATGCTTTAGTTTGTCACAATAGCCGAGGTTTCTTGAGCCCTGGAATTTTTCTACAGTTTTCCTGCTTTAGTATTAAGCAGATATTTAGGATTCAATTAAACTATTGAAAACCATGGCGTGGCATGGCTTGGTTTGCGTCAGGTTTGTTTTCACTCGAACGCATTGACATTGTCACCCTCACGCGTGGAGGATGTGACGAACACTGCGCTCTGATTTGGCAACTTGCAATAACAAAAATAGGCAAGCGAGGTAGAATGTAGAAGAGTTTACCTTCTTTTATAGAAATGGCCTTAGCTGACTTTTACAACTGATCGCTATCGCTGCCCCGTCCAGTTTTCGTTTCGTGTAATGCGTCCTCGAGTAAGATATCTTTTCTTTTAATGTGTGATTTGGCCATTTTTCTTTGCACGATGCAAACTCGACGCGTAACGCACGCACGCATGGTACGCAACGGACAAGCAATAAAAAGTTCACGTAAAAGTGAGATTTTTCCACTTTCTTTTATGATCCGTCAATAGAAGCCGACCGATCGCGAACACTGTTTTATACACGACTACGTAAGCCAGAGTAGAAGTTTTTGGATTATAATCGCAATCTATTTTTCCTGTCTCGCCTGTGCCCTTGTTCGTTTCCATTATTGGAATAAATGGAATAAAATCCAAGAGTGGCAGCGACTGCATAAAAGTGTCAAAGGCCCTAACAATGGCAGAACATTTGGCTTGTTTTCATCAGTCACAGAAATGGAATTGCGTTTCTCAGTTTTATGTATCCCACAACCTCCGTACTAGTGGACTCTGAGCACACGTTGCATTAACTGATTGCCCTTTCTGTCTGGATCGTCTCAAGGCAAATACTGGGTCAGTCTTGGAATGCTCTTTGACGTCGTGGTTCATCTTTCCAGACTCATCATACTGCGTTTGAATTTTGGAAAAGGCCGAGAAATGCGAACACCAAGCGTCATTTCATCCAAACTCGAGATTTTTTATCAGATATTCTGAAAATCCTTTGCGAGTTGATGGCGTCAATGAAATAATTAAACATCAAAGAAATTCATAACTTCCCACATCCTCGAACTCGAACAACTGAATGGCTTCGTTGGCTGAATGTATTACACAAAAAAAGCTTTCACGAATTTCATCGGAATATTATAAATATTTCCAACACGCCATGCGTAGTTTTAGTTTTGACTGTGGTCGCGTTACAAGAGAACGATTTTATCCCTCGAGACAAATAATAATGCTGTTACTGAAATGGCGGAATATAGCGCGCAAAGCGGGCACGAGCACGGCACGAGCATAACATGATAGGCGTGGGCAGACATAAAAATATAAAGTAAGCTTATCAGATTCGTGCTGTATCCGTATCATCATAATGCATTACCATAAGTGACGATAGTTTTAAATTACTCGCCTATAAAATTGAGTACATGCTTACTCCTTGCCTGAACGTGTATCAAGGAAGTTATTTCGTATGAACACATAATAAAAATAGCATAACAGCTTGATGGCACTACTTATTCCTCTCCTCTGCCTCCGTGCACGCACCGGTTGTTAAAATGCCAGATTTATGGGATTTTCTCCTCCGAGGCTTCTTTTCCGCTTTGTGCGTGGATACATTGAACACTTTTTTTTTTACAAATTATGGCGCGAATATTATTGATGTTTCTATCTACTGAATTTACTTTTGCTTTAAATCAAAGAGTGAGTTTGTCTTTGATTCGAGTCATTGGAGTTAATTTCCAGAAACTGGTTGATATTTTTTGAAGTATTGCATCAGAAAGCTCCGCTAAAAGTCTATCCTGGATGCTTGAGGCTCGTCCTGCGTCCGATTGGAAGTCAGCCAAAGGAAAATATAAACATGATTATTTTTCAAATGATAGGTTGATTTTATTGTCTTAGAATGTCAACAATATTTCATCCTCTGTTTGCTTGCAATCGCATTTGAATGATTCAAGCTCCGCACTGCAAGAATTTACACCGGCGATTGCTCGTCGTCGACGGTTGAGTACGAAGAGGGATGAGTACGAATTCCACTTGAGACAGGAGAAAGCGAATGAAAAGAAAATACAACAGGAGCTGAAAGCGATGAAATATATTAGAAACTTGTTGGAGAGAAAGCTCCGCTTTCTCCTCGCTCCTTTCGTCGCTTCAATTGCGTATTGTGTGCTGCCGTCGTATTTCATCTGTTCCTGTAACATGCGCAGTGTTTCCTATTTCTCCTTACAATTTTCATCTTTTTTCCTGAGTAAATATTCTGAATGGGAGAAGACGAAGACGATGGGAGAAACGGGAAACTCAATTTCTTTCGTTCGAAGCCGCTGCCGCTGCTTGCTTTCTAATCATGAGCGTGCTCGAGTAACGAGAAGGAGTTTAGATTGAATTACTTTAACAGTACAATGAGCAACGGTGCGTGTGCTCCAGTTCTGAAAGTTCTGATGCTAGCGTATATTTGCATTTAGTATTTATGCACTTAGCTACGCGCTGTACGTTGCTGAGTGACTGACTGACTAGCTCGATACAATGTTGACTCCTTCGCTAATGAAGTACTCCTAAGATTCAAATTGGATTTGATTAGGAGAAAGGAATGGGAAAGTGGACTAAGTATTGATTTAGTCATTTGGATTTGATGGGGCCTAATAACCAACTGCCTGCAAATCTCATCTCCGCTCATTTGTATTATTGCTACGGCCATTTGTACTTCCTTTTCGTACAGACTCCCAGTGAACGATACTCATTTCTCAGAGGAGTTAGAAGCTTTGGTTTGGTTTACTTTCCCATAAGACGGCTATTGCCATTCTCAAATAGGAACGTTTGAAATAATCCCGGCTGAGACGATTTACGCATCCGCGAATTAATTTGCAAAATCAATTTCCTTTGTTATGTGGCAGGTAAAGGATCAATTTGTGAAAGACTTCCCCCAATTTGAAGACGGTAACAGAGGACTTTGGGTGAAATCTTCGGTCGGGATGGACACGGATGTGACAAGTTTCCGAGGTGGAAGACTCAAGCTCAAATGCTTGGCAGACATCTTCTCGCTTTATTCGAAGGCTGCTGAAGTTCAGCTGGAAGAAGAAAAGCCCCGCTCTGCTTCTGTTCTGGGACCTAAAAATTCTTCAAAATCAAGTTCCATGTTGAATTCATCAGGTATCGAAAATTGCAAACTTATTCCACACATTTTGGAATTTTCACCGGAAAACGGCATCCCTTGCTGACGTTTAGATTCCCATTTGAAGCGGCGGGGGTTCCGCTCTAGTGACTCATGTCAAATGTTTGTCATTTTTTTCGTTCGTTTTTGTTCCAAATTCATGTTTTATACTTTTTGTATGTATGAATTCGTATACCCAGTTTTGTATCTTTCGCCACAGCAAAACAAAACTTTTATTTGTCCAGTTTGTCATTTCCCATGTTGCCAATGTCGCAGCCATTCTGCCAATACTTCTCAACTTTCTTACGTGCATGCTTTGATTCTTATTTAGGTCATCCGAATTCTGGAATCAATTCCTATGTTTCATCATCTGCGAGCAGTACGTCGTCTGCATTTTGTACAGCAGCGCTTCCGCTGGCGAGTATGCCCAATGTCCAAGACACTAAACCAATATTTTTAATGCTGTGGATCCTGACGACGATGTACTGTGCTACCGTGTCGACGTACATCATGGGAACTTTTCTACTCGTCGTTCTGAGATAGAAAGAAGACCCAAGAAATGACAACAATCAACAGAGTTTGTGAGTATTCAACTTATGCTAAGCTAAGCGGTGACCGTGCCCATGTCCACGAGTTTAAAGCAGTGAAGAGAATGTTTGACCTCTCGCAACGACGGCGATTCTATTGGCTGCGTTCACAAACTTGTACAGATTTCAGTTGAAGCCGATTTCTCCTCAAAACTACTTTGTCTGAATGGCATGGTGCCAAAGAAGCCGCATTGAAGAATAGAATATGTGCTACTGGAAGTACAAGATGTATTAATGTTCAAGAGTTGGAGTTATGGCCGCACTTCCTTGTTGTACTGTACGCTCTGAAAGCCAGCATAAAACTCAAAACACAAAAGAAAAGACATCTAATCCATGAAACATCTAAACTTTGAGGTTTCAAATGTGCTCTTCTGTGCTTATCGATTATGGCTGAGAGTGAATTTTGTAGATATCTGATGACATTACTAAGGCTTAAGTGAACAAAACGTACATAACGACTGACTGGAGTGAATCGCGCTTATTGTGCTTGCAAGAAGGCTGTGGAGATTCTGTTCAAGCAAGGAAATGGAACTGGAAATTCTCGGACCATGGAGTCTGCTCCATTTCGCAGATCTCGCTACAACTCGTCGTAACTCACCTGCGTATTGATTGTGTCATAATTTATTGCAGTTGCATGAGAATAAGACGACAGGCGGAAATTAATTGATGGTTTCTGGTTACTCCAAACAATCCCTTCAAGCTCTTGATTGTGGTTAAAGTTTAAGGATATAGGATATATTAATATTGTGATATCCGAATTAGTCACGCATGAAAACAGGTAAAGAACTTTAGACTCCGTGCGATCGAGTTAAGCAGTTTTATACTTAATTGATATGTAAAGTGTATGTAAAAGAACATATAATGTAAGAGTCCTAGTCGAGGTATTACGAGCTTCTGGTCTGTACGAGGTAAAGAGCGTGTCTGAGCATGAATGGAATGAAATCCGCCTCCGCTGTTGGTGATTCTGTGTACATGTTAATGCATGAAAAATTTAAGATACTAACGCTAACTGATTAAGAAAATAGATTGTCGAATTGTGAGTTGTCCTTTCGCCCTTCCATACCACATTATTCGATGATCTCTTTGAAGAGATTCCAGAATTTCATGAATTAGCTGGTAATTAAATTACAGACACCAAATAAGGACAAGGACTTCGTTTAGGATTATGGTAAGCTAAGGACAAGTGAATTAATGCCACGCGTTGCTTCGTAGTAATACTTCAGTAAATAAAAACCATATTATTCTATTACGCTAAGATATGCTCTAACTTTGATGATATCAATATCCATTTCCTCGCACGTTTGATGCAGTAAATAATTCAGCTGACCCAACCGTGCACCGGTAATATTACACAGAATTGGGTTAAATTAGACTTTAATTGCATCTCTTTTCACCCTGTGCTGCATACGGGACGTATAAATTGTTTTCAATTTGTCACGACGGAAGTTGACGTTGGAAGGTAGAGAAAAGTAGCGAGTGAAATCCGATGAAACATGACATTTGATTAATATGCATTTTATTAATGGGAGTTTGTAGAGAGAAGCTTTCCCTTCAGATTTGAGTTTCTTTTTCTTTTCCGGCTCTGGTTACACGAAGGAGCCAAAAAGACCGAAGAGAGAAGGGTAACATCTGCTCAATTCTCCGTTCGCTTTCTTTCCAACTTATTTGTTATTCGTATTCGCACTCCAGTCAACATGAAAAAAGTTTTTCATCATCACATCAAAGGCTACATGGCATTAGCAGCAGCACGACACAGCCACGACGGTACTCTGCCGCAAAGGAAAACAAATAAAAGTGAAAAGTGCGGGGGAAAAGAGATTATTTGTTCTTGGAATAGACCCAAGAAAATACATATTTATGTATTTGGGAGTACGAGATCGTAAATTTGTATGGAAATGAGAACCTGTTAATGTATCCAGCAGCCTGTTACGCATATTGTACTGCTTACTGTTCCAGAACAGGGGAAATGAAGGCTATTTGTTTACAGGTAATAATTGCAAGAGCCTCTCAAATTAATTACAACATAATTTTATGGGAGTTAAAGTTTTGAAAGTGTGGCACATCAGAAGGAGACTCAGCCGTTGGTCCAAGTCCGACTCTGCGGAATTTTAAATTGAATTTTGATGCCGTCAGAGCCATGGTTTTCTGTCCACAGCTGTCGAATTTCCTGAAAAGTCTGTTTGCTTGAGGAACTGGGAAAGAAGCATACTGTCATTTGTTTGTCGTTAATATTTAGTAATGTATGCCAGGCTTTGACTTATTTCGTATATTGAATCGAAGTGGCTCCTCCATTCCTCGAAGAACGTAGTGACGATTGGCAAAATGCCGATTGGCAAATTCGACGACGAAAAAAACATCCCGGTTGGTAAATCCGATAGGGATGCGAATATTAAAAATGGCAAATTGTCTACATAGTGTATTACGTAGAATAGTCTGGTACGATTCTGTAACCGGAATGTATGGAACCAAACCGAAGAATTTCCCGGACGAAAAAAAAGTCAAAGTCGTATTAACATACTCCCAACCCCATTTTGGTCAGCCAAATCAAAGGTCAACTTCTACTTTTGGTTGCTTAAAAACGAACCTAACCTTATTTAGTTTAATCTGACCGCTAATTAATGTATCAGGTGGGCTGTGATGATGCGAGATATCGTTTATAAGAGCCAATGCTATTTAGCACGAAATGATCTTTGACCTCCGACTTCGAAATTTTTCTGCCTGGTTCCCATTGGAGTTACATTTAACCCGCATTTGCCAATTTGCATATGTCGATTTATTTTGGAGAAAATGGCAAATGTTGGCAAAAAATGCACATGTGATGATTGGCA